>CAJHQP010004478.1:0-54878 GCA_905132765.1 Moricandia arvensis | reverse complement strand
CTTCTTCCATCATCTTGGCCTATGTTGGACTGCTATCACTATAGCCAGTCAATTTCTTTGTCCCTTCTCGCTTGTATCTTAAACCAAATGTGGAGGTTCCTTGTAGATACTGCATAATTTGCTTCATGACATCTCCATGTGACTTACGAGGCCTTTGCATATACCGGCTGGCTACTCCGACTGAGAATGCTAGGTCTGGTCGTGTGTGAAGTAAAATATCGTAGGCATCCCACAATTTCTTCTATATCCGTTTGATCTATGCCTTCTTCTTCTTCTTCTTCTTCTTCGGCTTTTGAAACTCTAAGTCTAAACTCCATTGGTATATTGGTCGGGTTACAAGTTTTCTAAACCAACTTCTTTTAACACTTTTCTTGTATACGCTTCTTGCTTAAGTTCAATCCCATCATTACCTTGATATACCTCTATGCCAAGGTAATATGTGAGTTTACCTAAGTCAGACATCTCAAATTTTGAGACATTCCCTTATAAACGGGAAATCGCATAAAAAACCTTGAAGTGGCACTCACTGACACTTTAAACCTTGAACTTTTTCGACTATCACTTTAAACCTCTAGAGTGGCAATTGTATCACAAAAAACCTTCAACTTGGCTAACTTGTACATCAAGCAAAAAGTTGACCTGTCAAACAGGTAAACCTGATGATGTGTCAGTTTTTTTCCGAAAATAATTATTATTAATTAATAAAATAAACAAAAAATTAAATAAAAATCAAAAAATTTAAATAAAAAATCAACATAACCTAAATTAAAAATCAGAAAAATTAAATAAGTATTATAAAAATAAATTAAAAATATTAAAAATTAAAAAAATATATATTTTTTAAAAATAAAAAAATAATAATTAAAATAGAGAAAATTAGAAAAATAGAAAAATTAAACAAAAAATCACAAAATTAAAATTAAAAAATTATAATATTCTCTTTTAAAATCACAAGATTTTTTTTAAATATATCATCTTTGACAATAACAATTCAAATATATCAGTGATGACGATGGTGGTTTTTCTCACATAATCAATTATCAGTGACGTTTTTAACATATTCCTAACAATAGTTTCATCGTGACCTATCTCTAACGAATAGTTTCATCTTTGACATATATACTTTTTAAATGATGATTATGAAAACATTGTTTTTTAAGATGATGTCGAAAATTATCGTTAGAGATATGTTCAAAAACGTCATTGTTAATGGTTATATGAGAAACCACCATCCATCATCAGTGATATGTTTGAAATTGTTATTGTCAACTATTGAAACAATAGATAGATCAACGATGATGATGTTTATCACTTAAAAAGTAGATATGTCAAAGATGAAACTATCGTTAGAGATAGGTCAATGATGAAAACTATCGTAGGAATATGTTAAAAACGTCATTGATAATGATTATGTGAGAAACCACCATCGTCATCACTGATATATTTGAATTGTTATGTCAAAGATGATATATTTAAAAAAAATTCTGTGATTTTAAAAGAGAATATTATGATTTTTTAATTTTTAATTTTGTGATTTTTTGTTTAATTTTCTATTTTTCTAATTTTCTCTATTTTAATTATTATTTTTGATTTTTTAAAATATATTTTTTTTAATTTTATGATTTTTTTAATTTATTTTATAATACTTATTAAATTTTTCTGATTTTTAGTTTTTAGTTATGTGATTTTTTATTTAATTTTCTGATTTTTATTTAATTTTTGTTTATTTATTAATTAATAATAAATTATTTTCGAAAAAAAACTGACACATCATCATGTTTACCTGTTTGACAGTCAACTTTTTGCTTGATGTACAGTTAGCCAAGTTGAAGGTTTATTGTGATACAATTGCCACTCTAGAGGTTTAAAGTGATAGTCGAAAAAGTTCAAGGTTTAAAGTGTTAGTGAGTGCCACTTTCAAGGTTTTTTATGCGATTTTTCCCCTTATTAAACTCACTGATGGTATTGATGTTGTTTTCCGGTTATGACAAAGTCGTCCACATATATCGCAATAATGAGAATTGATTAATTATCGTTCTTGCGATAACACATATTTTCTTTGGAGCATACTACTGAACTGCATCTCTTCGAATACTTGAGTCCAGCTTTGATATTGCCAGTGCTCGTAGAGCTTGCTTCAAGCGTACAAGGCCTAAGAGAGCTTGTATATCTTCTTTTCTTTGCCTTTTGACTTCAGACGCTGCTTCGATTTGTTCTACATAAACATCTTCTTTAAGCGTCGCCGCTCATAAAAAAGACTGTCTTTACGTCTAGATGATGGATTTGCCAACCGTGTCTGATGCTGCAAGCACTTAAACAAACGTATTGTCTCAAGGCTAGCAACCGGCGCAAAAACCTCGATCATAGTCTATGCTTTCGATTCATTGTACATATACCTGTTGGCTACGAGCTGTGCTTTGACTTCTTGATAGTACCATCAGCATTCCTTTTATTTATAAGAATCCACTTGAGACCCATCATTACCTTTGCTCCACTTGTTTGATCAACAGTATCCATGTCTCATTCTTGTTGATGAGTTTAATTTCTTCTCCGACAGGCACTCTCCACTTAGATGAATTCTTTGCTTCTGGTAGCATCTAGAGTTCATCGTCTATGATAGCAAAAGCCTTTCGATATCAAGATTTGCATTTGTAGAACGTAGTCATCTAGATACGGCGGTCTATGGCTTTGACGAGTTGAGTGTCGTGCTGAGCCTGTTTGAGGTTGTTGATGGTCGATCATCTTCTTGTTGGGGTATGTTGTCGTTGTCTTCTTGATCATTATCAGTGCCTACTGTTTGGCGTCGTTGTCCTCGTGATGATTGACGTTGTGACGACAACTGTCCTTCGCCCAGCATCTATTAGACCTCATCTCCCCACTCATCTCTTGAAACATGCCTGTTCTTGTGTAAGTCCAGATGACTGGTTCCATCTCCAAACCGCTCATTCTCATCCAAACGCAAACATGTCGACTCACTACGATTTCTTCGTGTGTTGGAATTGAACAATCTGTAGGCTTTGGATCCCGACTCTGTTCCGAGCATTCACCAAAACTAATGACCTGTCATCACTTTTGTTAAGCATTGCAGCGTCTATTTTTAGGCATAAGCCTTTGACAGACGAAGATGTCCTTAGGTGGTTTATAATTTGCGTTCTGCCATCGCCCAAACACTCGTATGGAGTCATGTTTGCGAGGCGCTCATTCGTCGGTACACGGCTTTGATGATATAGCTTGAATGCCGAACTGCTTCACCCCAGTAGGTAATTTGGTACCTTCAGTTGCCTTAAGAGCTACTCCTGTGCATCTCCATATTGAGTGTCTTATTTCTTCTTTCCACCACACCTTTTGTTGCGGTGAAGTATGGAGCGTTAGCGTATCTTTTGATGCGTTAACGTCACTGCGCAGAAATCTCTAGAACTCCTGCGAGATGTAAATTCTCCCCCTATCAGTTCGTAGTTTCATGATCTTCTTCTCAAGATTCACTTTCGACCAGCTCTTTAAACGCCTTGAATCTACTGAATGCATCACTCTTTTCTTTCATCAAGATGGACCACATGTATCTGAGAAATCGTCTATATATCACAAATATATATTTGTTGTTTTCAATGGTAGGTGGTGTGATAGGGCCACATAGATCAGCATGCAGTAGTTTCAGTGGTTTGGATGCTCGGATTGTGGCTGTCTATGAGAAGGTCTGTCGAGTTTTCTTGCCCACCAAGCAAGATTCGCAGAATCTTGTTCTTCTTTGATCTTTGGTAAGCCTTGAACCCATCTCTTGTTGTGACATTGTTTTAATTGTTAAAACTTACATGTCCTAACCTTGCGTGCCACTTCATGTTTAGTCTTCTAGTCTAGCGTTTGCACACATCGGTTTTCCGATCTTTAGCTATCTTGTAAAGCCTATTCGGAGATCTATTGACTCTAACAACAATCTCCCACTTGATCATGAATGGTTAAGTAGTCTAGTTTCATCCTAACATCACATCCCACCTCCGTCGCTTGTCCTAAACTTAGGATGTTGCTCTTGAGATCGGGGATATAATATATGTTAGTGACTAACTTCTGTTCTCCGGTTTTACTTTGAAAAAATATTGATCCCTTGCCTTCTATCTTGACATATGAATCATCTCCAAATTTAAATTTTCCCTTGATGTTGCGGTGAGCTCAGAAAAATATCATATATTTCCTGTCATATGATTGCTGGCTCCGTGTCTAAGTACCAAGTATCTTCTTCTCCTTGCTTGATCTTGTATTTCTTAGGTACCAAGTTATCCTCATTCAAAAACACAAGTTCATGCATATAGAGTGCTGAATCGGCTTCCTCTGTTTCTATTTGTTGGCTTCTTGTATTTCTGTAATCTCTCATGACATATGGATGCGAAGTGGCCTGGCTTATCACATCGAAAACAAATAATTTTTGATATGTCCTTCTTTTCTTTCTCTTTATTTTGATCACGAGAATTTGTTCTTTCTTGTGAGTTGAATCTTCCCTCCTCCTCGTCCCATGTGTCCTCGTCCTCCTATACCATGACCTCTTCTCAAGACGAAAGATGATGTTGATATGAATTCGAGAATAAATGCTTCCCTGGCGTATCTCCATTTTTTCTCTTCTAGAATTCTTTCTTCATATGCTTTAATCTTCCAATTATATCTTCAAAACCTGTTGTATTCAAGTCCAAAACTTGCTCGAGAGAAGCCGTGATCTGTATGTACTTGCTTCTGGTAAAAACTAAAGATTTTTTTACAGTTTGCTCTCCTCCATAGTTTGTCCAAGGGCAGCTGATTTAGATGCTATCTCTGATAGCTTTCCCGCAAACCTATCTATAGTATCGAATCTTTCATCTTCATCCTATCGAATTCGGTCATGAGAGTTTGTAGACGAGCCTCCTTGACACGATCTTCTCCAACGTTACGAGCTTTGACCACATCCCATATCCCCTTCGAAGTTTCTTGTTCACCGACTTGTAAAATAAGAGACTCTGGGATTGCTTGAAACAACAATCCAATAGCGATGTGTTCTTGTCTAGATCATCCGTACCTGGTTCGGTAGTTTCCCATACCTTGTATATCTTCAATAAGACTTTCATATCCTCATGGCCCATATTGTATAGTTGGTTGCGTTAAGCATGGGGCACTGGATTGATGGTGGTGTGAATTCCTTAGGGCGTACAGTGTTGTCGTCTTCCATGATCGACTAAAACTAACGCTCTGATACCAAATAAAGTAGCTCGAAATCACACAAAGAATTATAAAGAACTTGGTCTCTTTATTGAATGTTTAGAAACTTATGCTCAAAACTAAACACTCCTCTATCGTTATATCAATACCACAAACTCGGTATGTATATATAGTAGAGTAGATTCCCTTTTCCTAATAGTTATAGATAACTCCTAATACTAAATGGATTACAACAAACTTATCTTATCCTTAACCAATTCGTTATAGGATGTCTTAAGCTTTAAGCTATCAAAGCTTACCCAACACCTTCTACCAGAAAACCTTTTGAGAGCCTGTTATATTTTTACCATTTTAAATTGGATCAAGTATGAGCAAGTTTAGATTGAATATGAGATTTGATGACTCAAGTACTTCAGTTACTCATACTCGGGCAGCGGAACCAAAAATAAGTACTTTAGTTAACATATTTCATCAAGGAACAAAATCTATTTGTCCACATCCAAATGCTAAAAAGAATTTGAAGAGAGAGGGAGGAGAGAAAGAGGCAAGGAATACAATAACAAACAGTATGTTGAATGCTCATTGTGACGAAAACTTAGAACAAAAACGAACTGTAATGTAAGTGAAATCCAAAAAACTTATGAGAACAATGACATTACAAATAGTTCAAACCCAAAATACAAAGCCTCAAGTACTAATTATATATATAGATCCTTTTAAACACATTTACATAATCTTCATATTCTCCACATAATCAAGACAATCTAAAATAGTCATCTCATCATGATTGAATGCTTCAAATTCGTGAATATGACTCTAAAAGTGTTCCTCTCCAATGTAGAATAAACGTAATAAGGGTTTGTTTAGTCACCAATAGAATATGGAGACAATACGATTTCACCAGTGTCAGTTCCAACAAATAAGTGATCCTGGACTATCTTCTTCTCCGGATAAGATAGGTTGATATGCTTGGGACGACAATTTATTTATTTATTATTTTTTTGGGGACGACAATTTATGATTTTCAGCATCTCTAGAATCCAAAAGAGAAAGTCCTCTTTGAATGCTATCATCCATTCATCATACATACCTAATTTACTTTGTAATTGAACAAAAATAAATCCATGGTTACGTAATTTCTTTTATAAATATGAAATTCTCAGACCTTAAGTCAAAGCAAACTATCATACAAGTCGTGCTGGCAAAGACCTGAACTACAAAACACCATTATGCATATTTGACCTCTTCTTCCGAAATACTCTCAAACTGAATTTCCTTTTGATCCTTCTCCATAAAGGTTTTCCAGTGTCTAGCTAGTGTCAAAACCTAATGAGTATTGGGACGTGTCTTCCACAACACTTTAAAATGTCTGCCGACCGGATCATAGCCACAATAGAATCTTTCAGTCGATGTGGGATGATTACACCTCTGTTTCCTCTGCTTCACTGATGGCTAAGTTTTTTTCTTTTAGAGCACTTTGGGTAAGGTTAGGAAACTCTTCCCGTGACTGGGTTGAAAACCACATGACCTTCTTCCGGTGGTAAAGATGTAAGAAGAACTAATCAACATACCGGATTATGGTAAGGTAACCAGATAGAAAGTGTTTTGGAAAGGACGTATGATAAGGGGGTGGCTACAAGAGAAAGTTCTCATTTGGATTTTGAGGCTGAGGTGTAGAGTAGAAAAATAACTTGTTATCATCATCAGATGCTACGGCAAAAAAGAGTCGTGAAGATCAAAAACTTGGTCAGAAACAACTCTGTGAATTCAGGAAGACCAAGTATGGATGCCCAAAATTTCGATACAAAACGAAACCTAGCTTTAGACTTTCCAGGGACTAGAGAGAATATAGTGATAGGTATATTCAACTGGGATTGGGGTCTGAGGATTCTCGTTACCAAAGATTTTGTTTCCATGTGTGGAGGTGTTAATAGTAGATTCTTCGAGAACTGATGCTCCAGCTGTTTCATGGCAGATTTTACAAACCCTAGAAACACGTCAACTTTCAGTAGGAAACAAAACCTAGACGTCGTCTTTTTTCTTCTTTTCTGGATTCATACATTCTTAAATATGCTCATTAGCAAGAATCTTAAATGAAATCAATCTGGCCCAAGACATATGTATGCGACAATCCTAAATGAGTTTTGTTGAAAATTAATGACAAAAAAAAGTCAAGAAAAACATAGCATTTCTCCTTAAGCTTATAGCATCTTTCAAGGTGTCCCTACTAGGCTGGTCATCGGTTATCATCAGACGTCTCTGCCCACAATGAAACTCAAACTCATGGCAAACTTTATATCCAGCTATAAGAGTAGTTAGTAGTTGTTAATTAGTTACTAAATGTATTGGTTAGCTAATTAACTCTGACTATAAATACTCATGTACAATTAACATTAATTAATCAATAAAGTCATTTACATATTTTCTCTCTCTTAGCTTCACTATGTAATATGGTATCAGAGCAACGAGAGATTCCATTTTTCATCATCTCCTTCATCACAGATTAAAATCTTTGTTCGTTTTCTCTGCCGAACGTTGTTCGTGATCTGCGATTCATTCTTTTCGAATCGATTAGATTGATCTCGTTTTTCATCTTCTTCATCATCTTCTTCCGTAAGTCTCGATGGCGAGTGTTTCTTCTCAATCAAACATTC
The DNA here is from genome assembly GCA_905132765.1 of Moricandia arvensis. NCBI lineage: Eukaryota > Viridiplantae > Streptophyta > Magnoliopsida > Brassicales > Brassicaceae > Moricandia > Moricandia arvensis. The sequence goes on along the minus strand of CAJHQP010004478.1, from coordinate 47,046 downwards.
CGAATCGTTCTCATCCGGATCTGAATCGTCAACCTAAGAATTTGTATGAGAATCCCATCCCTACTATCTTCACAGCAACGACCACACGGGATTAGTTTAAGTCTCTGATCGTCTAAGCAATGGTGCTGATTTCCATTCGGGAAGAGATCGGTTCATCTCACACTTAATGTTCGTAACAAAATCGGTGTCGTGAAAGGTACATTTCCTAAACCTCATGTGATCATCCTACTGCTGGTTTTTGGTCTAGATGCAATGGCATGGTAGCTACGTGGTCTAAACTCAGTTTCAAAGACGATTAGTGCTAGTTTTCTTTATATCTCAACTGCTGAAGGAATTTGGAATCGTTGATGAATAGATTCAAGCAGTATGATCTAGCTAGGATATTGAGATTGAACAAAAATATGTTTGGTTGCACAAGGATCCCGTGATGTGAGAACCTGTTAAACTGAGTTAGTCACTTTGTGGAGACATATACTAACTTAGTAGAAATGCCGGTTTGTACTTGTGGTAAGTGCAAATGTTATGCGGCAAGAATTGGAAAAATATGGTTGATAGAGGAAGAGTTATGAAGTTTCTGATGGGGCTAAATGAAACATATGAATCAACTAAGAGACAAGTACTTATGCTCAAGCCTTTCCCAAGTATTAAAGAATTTTAATATGATGTATCAAAATGAAAGCCATAACTGTTGAAGCCTGTTGCAAATGTTGAGCGAGTTGTTTTTCAAACATCTAATCAATCAAATGGAGCTGATTAAGAATAATTTACTGCTTATAGCAATTATAAACCTCATCGAAGACCGTTATGTAAGCATTGTGGAATGAGAATACATGTGGTCAATAAGTTCTTCAAGTTACATGGATATCCTCCTGGATATGAAGGGTATAAGGGGTCTTATAATTCGAGTAAAGGAACGTATGTTTCTAAGACCACTACTGCAGCTTCTCCTCAATGGAAACCACCACATAAGTCGTTTAACAAGAAGAATTCTATTGCAAATGTAGTTTCTGAGGTTTCTAATAAGCCACTGGTCTCTTCAACTCAAGTTTCTCGTGGCAGCACTCTTGATCTTAGTTCTTTCACAACTGAACAAGTTCAACAGCTCATATCTCAACGCAGCTCTCACGTTCAAGTCTCTGGATCTTCAACTTCTCATTCATTGCCATCTATAATAGAACATGGAATCATTGCTTGCAATGCGGCTGCAGGTATTGTCTCATTTCCTTCAATCAATCTACGATCTCAAAACATTAACCTGACATACCAAAGCCATTGTCTTTCTTCCTTATCCGCTTTGGTCCCTCATGATGCTTGAATAATAGACTGTGGAGCCTCTAGTCATCCCTGCTCAGATTTTATCATTGTTTGCTCATTTCGATTTGGTTAAAGACGTGACAGTCACTCTCCCTTCCTAATGGTGTTATAGTTCTCATTATGCATACATGCATCATACATTTATTTAAGACTTTGACATTGCATAGTGTTCTTTCACATTCCATCATTTCATTTTTATCTCATGTGTCAGTTCGTTACTCATTACAAGCATGTGCTCAGCTCATTTCTTTCATGTTTCTTGCATTATTCAGGACATATCTCCGAACTTGATGATTGAGAATGTAGCATCTTTCAAAAGTTATGTCTTCTTCAAGTCTGATCTAGAAGTGTCTACTACATCTATTTTTTTTCTATGGATCCGTGAATGTTGATGGAAATCTTTGGCATCATCACCTTGGCATCCATCTTCAGCTAAGTTACAAACTTTACTCAATAAGATTCCGACTTTGAAATCAGGTTCTGTTTCTACTCATTATTATATTTTTTCTACTAGCAAAACAGAAAAGACTTCCATATATTTCTAATAATCATTTGCCCAAAAATACATTTAATCTCTTACATCTTGATATGGAGGGTCCTTTTGTACATGAAACAATTGAAGGTTTTAAATATATTGCAACTATTGTAAATTATTCAACTCGTGTTAGATGGCTTTGTTTGCTTAAGACTAAGAATTATGTGCGTGATGTTTTTCCCACATTTTTAAAAATGGTAAGAACTCAATATTCTTGCAAAGTAAAAGCTGTTAGGTCTGATAATGCACCCGAGTTACAATTTTCTTATTTGATTGCTTAAAAAGAAATGGTTTATCATTCTCTTGTGCTTACACACCACAACAAAACTCTGTTGTGGAAAGGAAACATCAAAATATTTGAAATGTATCTTGTGCTTTGTATTTTCAGTTGAATGTACCTATATATTTTTGGGGAGATTGAAAGGTTTCTAATCAGTAGGACTCCTTCTCCATTGCTTTGATAACAAGTCACCTTATGAGAAACTATGAACAAAGAACTTGATTATGATTCTCTTAAAGTCTTTGGTTGTCTTTGTTATGGTTCAACTCATCCTAAGTTTAGAACACAAATTTTCTCCTAGAGCAAGGGATTTTAGTGGGGGTTATTGGTTCTTGCATTTTAATGGATTTGGAAATCTAAACTAAATCAAGTGTTATTGGTTTTATGATTTTAAAATTCATATTGAAATCATGTGTTATTGGTTTTATGATTTATAAATTCTAATTTAAATCAGGTGTTATTCAATCATCCGAATTTACTAATGGATTTGATTTCATAACGGATTTGCATAGATTTCTTTGTTAAAAAATACAAAGACTTAAATCCGAGGGAAAACCTCCGGATTTATAAATACAAATACAAATTTATATGTTAGATTTGAAAATCAATATATTTTACATTGATTTGTAAATACTATATGGATTTCTAAATACTCTAAAGTACATGAATCAAAGCAATTCACAAAATTTTAGATTTGGAAACAAATGATATTTCTAGAAATGTAATTTTTCATGAGAATGTTTTTCCATTTCGAGATTCTATTTCTAACACTTCTTCTCTTTCGGATTTTTTTTCATCCACCATCTTGGCATGTTTTATGATTGATCACATGGCTGATTTGAACATTTCTACTGGACATGAAAACATGAATCATTCTCTTGATGCATTTGTGTTTGTTCATTATGCATCAGTTAGTTCTAGTCATGCATCATCTAGTACTAGTCATGCATCATCTTCATCATAGAGTCATGCATCATCTAGTTCTAGTCATGCATCACCTTGATCATCGAGTCATGCATCCACTTCATCATCTGATTCGAATCCTAACACTATTATCCTACCTACTGTCACTGATTTACCTCCTCCTAATGTGGTGAACAATGATAGACCTAAAAGGACTTCTCAGGTTCCACATTATCTTTCCAAATATCCCTGTTATCTTGCCCATGATATGCATGTTCCAAAACCATCCTCTTCCACATTTCATCCCATTTTTTTTTCTCTCCTATGATTCACTTTCACCACCATACCAAAACTACATTCTTTCCATAACCATTGAGACAAAACCAAGGAATTTTGCACAAGCTGTGAAATCTTTTCATTGGAATAACTCAATGAATGAGAAGTTTGTAGCTTTGGAGGTTAAGAAAACGTGGTCTGTGACTTCTTTTCCACCTGGTAAACATGCCATTGGATGTATATGGGTTTACAAAAATAAATATGATGCTGAAGGCAATCTTGATAAAAGGAAATCGAAACTTGTTGCAAAGGGGTATATTCAACAAGAAAGAGTAGATTATATTGATACTTTTTCCCCAGTTGAAAAGATGGCGTCAGTGAAGATATTGTTGGGTTTAGCAGCCACGAAAGGTTGGAGTCTAACTTAACTAGATGAATCCAATGCATTTCTACATGAAGATCTCGAAGAAGAGATATATATATGGCATCGCCTCATGGATATACACTACCACCAGGAACAGTTTTTCCTGATAATCTTTTTCTTTGTCTGCATAAATCTTTATACGGACTTAAACATGCATCTAGACAATGGTATTATCGTCTATCATCTGTTCTTTGTGATGCTGGTTTTATTCAATCCGCAGCAGATAACACTCTATTCATCAAGACTGATGGCTCTTCTTTTATGGCTTTACTAGTGTATGTTGATGATACTGCTAAGCCAGCAATGATAAAATGTTGTTTCTGCAGTCAAGAAAGCACTTGCAGCCGAGTTTACCATAAAAGATCTTGGTCCTCTCAAATGCTTCCTTGGACTCAAAATTGCAAGATCAAAGACAAGGATTTCAGTTAGTCAAAGGAAGTATACGTTGGAAATTCTTGAAGAAACAGGTCTCCTTGCGTGTAAACCAAGTGCCATACCTATGGATCCCACACTTGAATTGAGTTCTGAGACTGGTATTATTCTTCCTCATCCAACTCCTTTTCGAAAAAATCATTATTAACCTACTATATTTGACTCTGACCAGACCTGACATCAATTATGCGGTTCATTAGTTGAGTCAGTAACTTTCCAAGACAACATATATCCATTATCAGGCTGCTCTCAGGATAGTACGTTACTTGAAGCCAAATCCTGGTTAGGGAGTCTTTTATTCAGCTACAATAGAGTCCGCCTTATTGGCTTTGCATAGGCGGATTGGGGAACATGTAAAGACACTAGAAGGTCGATATTAGATTATTGTGTTTACTTGGGCACGAGTCTGGTATCATGGAAGTCTAAAAACCAGGGAGTAGTGAGTAGAAGTAGCACAGAGGCTGAATAGAGAGCCCTAGAAGATGCAACATGTGAATTGCTTTGGCTACAGAAGTTACTGGTTACATTTCATATCACTACAACTGCTCCAGCTAAGCTCTATTATGACAATAAGACAAAACTTCATATCGCTTCCAATCCCGTGTTACAAGAGAGAACAAAGCATGTAGAGATAGATTGTCATAAGGTGAGAGATCAATTGAAGAATGGCTTCCTAAAGACATTCCATGTCAAATCAGAGAACCAACATGCGGACATCTTGACAAAGCCTTTACCATCATCGTTATTCCATTTTGTCAAGGATGTCACTGTCAAGCCTCTATCTTCCGCGTTCTCCACCTATCACATCGACTGGATACATTCCACCATAACCAGATTAAGGCTTGAGGGGGCATATTAGAGTAGTTAGTAGTTGTTAATTAATTACTAACTGTATTGTTAGCTGATTAATTATGACTATAAATACTCTTGTACAATTAACATTAATTAATCAGTAAAGTCATTTTACATCTTTTCTCTTGCTTAGCTTCACTATGTAATACCAGCAATATATTTAAGAGCATCAAATCGTGAGATAATCTCTGTTTTTGAAGCTAAAATTTTGCCTTATCTTTCGAGAATTTTTTAATAGTATGATAACTCTTTAAACCTTAAACTCATCTTTATCACTGGAATCCAACAATTCACAAATCCAAAGAGAAAAAAAAAAGAAAATTGTACTAAAATGTATAATAATTTAATAGGGATCGCTCACAACAATTCAAGCATGAAGAGAAAATATCTAATATCTATTAGATTCTATGTACAAACATTGCCAAGAGCTTCTTGCATATATAAGTATTTCTTATTTGCTAATTCATCTAATGGTCAAACTTTCTTGTTGACCGTTAACAGTGCTCTAATCCATTATTCTTGGCAGTCTGCTCTCAATTAGTGAAATGATGTATACACCAAAGAAATGACCGATTTTATATGGAAAAAATTAACGATGTAAAGAATTTTTGTCTAACTTCACAGTTTAACATATACCAAAAGCAATAAATATTATGGCATATAAACTTGCACGTGATACTTAAAGTTTACCTTCATAGTGTATGTTAATTTTATACCACCGATTTGCTATCCAAATCAGGGGATTTTAATGTAGAACTAGATTTTGATCCGCGCTTTCAAAGCGCAAAATTATTTTCGACACAAACTAAATTATATGAAATAAATTTACATTTTTGATTATGTATCTACATTTAAATGTTACAAATGAAGCGTTATATTCAGTGTTTCGGGTCACGACCCACGGTTAAACTAACTAACTGATGACTTTATATAGAGTTCAGTTTGTTTTTTCTTTAAACTCGTTATTTAATTTTTTTATAAAATCTGTAAAATACGCTAAAATTTGAGACCCGACTACTGGTTGAACCTATGGGTGGCCACTATGTAATACAATTTGACTTAAATTTTCATATTTAAAGTATTTTAATTTATGAATGTTTAGATGAATGGTGGATATATATTATGAATGTTATGCTCTTATTTTACAAAAGTTAGTCAAACTAATTTATCATTTTATTGTAAGCGTAATGGATCAATATTCGAGAGAATACATACTAAATTAGAAATATATACATGAATGTGAGATTGATTTTGACCCGAATTGTAAGCGTAACGGTTCAATATTCGAGAAAATACATACTAAATTAGAAATAGATACATGAAAGTGAGATGAATTTTGACCCGCACTTTAATGTTTCTTATTAGATTTTGATCAAATATTAATTTTTTTATTAGATTTTTCATCCGCATTTTAATGTTTCTTATTAGATTTTGATGAAATATTAATGTTTATTGTTAGATTTTGACCTGTATTTTTTAAAGCGAGATGAATTTTTATTCAAATATTTATTTACTCAAAATTGGAAATCTTATACATGTGTATCTTTTTATTAAAACATTTGTTTTGAAGTGTATATAATAAAAATAAAATTTACATTAATATAATTTTACGAAAATAAGATAATTAATTTATATAACCGGCTTCATATATTATAATACAAATTTTAAATTTTAAATATTTGTAAAATTTTATTTTATTATTCTATTTTTTGTCAACATTATTATACAAATTAACTATTGTTATTATACTCGTCTCATACATGAGAAATATATTAATTATTTTTAATATTTTCTTTTAAATATGTATATTAACTTATGAAATGATTTATTAGTTTATATATCGTATTTTAATATTGTTTAATAAGTTGAAGTGTGTTGTAAAATTCATAAGTATAATTTATTTTGTTATTTTATAAGTTATAAATAGCTAATTAATGAATTAAGTTACTTTATATTTATTACTTGGTGTAGTAATTTAATTATGAATATAAATTATATATATATATAAATATAATAGATTTTTTATTATATAAATGAATAATGAATATTTTTTTCGTTTTTAAATATAGTTAATATTAATAATGACTTTATTATTTTTTAAAAATGTATATTATATTTTAAATAAAAATTATTAAAAGATATTATTAAAATCTAATTTTACGAAAAGAAATTTAAAAATATCTTTTTAGATATCTTATTTTGAAGTATTAAGATAATTGGTTAGATATAATATATATTTAATAACAATTAAGTTAGTTGTAGGAAAGTAAATAGGAAATTAAAAAAAAATGTAATGGTCCAACCTAGACTACTTATAAGTAGATAAAAATAGGACTATGTTTTAATATATTAGATAAGCTATTGTTGTTTTGGCAAAAAAAAAAAGAAAAGAAAAAATTGTCAAAACAGAATAGAAAAACAAGTACATTGTCTCTTTGCTATAAATCTTTTTTTGGTCGGATATGGATTTAGATACCTTTAACCAACTTTAAAAATTCATATCAATTATTTTAAGAGTCAGAAAACATTGAAAAATACACAAATGTATATAAACAAAAGACAAGCATATGAAAAATACTTTGGTTGAATAAATATTTGTGGAACTCAATTTCATATTTTGATCTACCGATGATAGAAAACGTTATCTACGGTATACGACCATGTAGATTTCCTATGCTGCTAACTACGGGAATATATGCTACTAGCCAGACGTTAAATTTAGCAATAGTTATAGTACTAGTATTGTAGAATAAATACGGCTACCATTTTATTTATTTCTAAACTACGGTAGATAAAGACAAAATGAAAAATATGTCACGAATCAATACCCTACCATAGTATAACTAATCTACCAAAATAATTTATCCTACCGCAGATCTGTTGAATAATGTGGTCACAGATTACAGAGGAAAGAGAGTGGTTGGATTGATTGCAAAAGCTTTTAAAGCTTATAGAGTTGTTGATTTTCAGAAGCGCTTCCAAGCCGTGTGCATATTAGTCCAGCCATTGGAAATTATTTAACAAAAGCAGATGTTTCAAAGTGGGCTTCCTGTCAGTTTCAAACTTCAGGTATGACATCAGGACAACAAATCTGGCTGAATCAATAAACTTTGCTTTGCGTTCACCAAGAGAATATCCAGTCATTCCTTTGTTGGATATAATTAGAGAAATGCTTACCCGTTGGTTCTTCGAACGCCGCACAAAACAGGAAGCACTGAAAACCATTAACTATTGCCATCGAGAAAAAGTTAGACGGATTAAGAAGGGTAAAACGTTTCTTGTCCAGCCAGTTAACGAGAATCATTTTTTGGTTCGTGGAGATACAATCGACTGCCTGGTTGATTTGGCCAGAAGAACCTGCTCATGTGGGAAAAACGACCTACTGAAAATCCCATGTAGACACGCAATCAAGGCTGGTTTAACAGTTGGTCGAGCCCCATCCTCACTAATGGATGACATGTACACAACTTCCACTTGGAGAACAACTTTTCGAGAAACCATTAATCCAATAGGTGTTCTTGAGGATAGTTGCGTTGTTCCAGATAATGTTCAGAATGCTAATGTGCTACCTTCTGAATCAAGAAGAGGAGCAGGAAGAAGAAGAAGAAAACGCAGATATGAGACAGTTGAAGACAAGATTCGTTCATCGCAAGGAGCTCAAGGAAGCAAGAGGCGCAAGTGCAGTCGATGTGGCGAATTGGGACATAACATGGCTACATGTGACAGAGCTATTTAGTCATGTCTTTGTTTTGGATTTTCTTCTTTTTCATTATGGTGTTGGTTACTTGATTTACTTGTTTTTCTTGCTTCTGGATTTTCTTGTTCTTGGATATGGTTTACTTGATTTTATGCAATCATTCCTTGATTTTATGCAATCATTCCTTGATTTTATGCAATCATTCCTTGATTTTCTAAATGTTATCTGTTGATTATAAGTAATAGATTGTGAATTGAAGCTGATTATAATCAGCCAAATATTGTAAATAAGAAGCAATCGAGTGTATATTAGTCGATCATAATGAAAACAAAAACTGCAAACTTAACCGTTTCTGAATACATCAAACTCAGACAATAAGCAACCAATAACTAGAACTTGCTCAGACAGTAAGAGAAGTCCATATTCCTACGAGTGCTCCTACAAATACCATAGCCACTTTCTCAACCTTTAGCTTCTGTTTCATCTCCTGTGCAACTCTAGCAATCTCCAAGTTCACCTTCTCTTTGAGCTTTTCCGACATCTCAGGTTCAACTCTAACCATCTCAGATTTCACCTTTTCCATAACCCTTTATTCAAACTTACTAATCCATTCTGCAACCCTCTCATGTTTCTCATCCACCATCCGTATCTCTTCAAGCAAAGCTTCATCAATCCATTTAAATAGATGATTCTCAGTGTTTCTCTATCGCAATAGAAACAAAAATAAGTCAGTATTGTAATTGAAATGTAAATCTAAGTGATACAGTATGGTTTAATCTGCAACACGAAATCAAAACATGGACTTACATCTATTGCGATTTTGCATCAGTAGAACCTTCGATACCTATTCTCCGCCGTCGATACCTATTCTCTGCCGTCGATGAACCAAAAGTGGTTATGCCCTCGCCACAACAACATCTTGTAGGCACGTCATGAGTGGAGATTCGAGGAAAACAAGCAGAAGAAGTTGACAAACTGATCAGTGTGATTTCGTTTCTAGATTCTTAAGAATCGTAGAGAAAGAACCCTAATCCCCTTTTCTCTCTACTTTACTTTCTTAAGTTTCGACAACTGAAAAGAAATCACGTGTTTGGGCGTGTGTGGATCCGGGTTTAGGGTCGGGTTTTAAGAATTTTTGGGTGGGCCAAGTGGATATAAACCGTAAATGGTTATACTTTGTAACACTTATATTCGCTGCTAAAATACTACACTCTAATACACTAAAATCGACATCTAAGAACTATATAAAGACAAAGTTCGAAAATACTAATTTGTATAATTTAATAATCAAAACTATAACTTAATAATCTATAAAATCGTCATGTTAACATACAAAATTCTAAATTTGTTAAACAAGAAAATCTTATTCACTCTTTATGTGATTTAGGGTATTGTATTTGAACCCTATCTATTTTAGTGTTTAGTTTAAGGCATGAATCCAAGCTAGTTTAGAATTTAGGGTATGATTCATAGCTACTTTAGGATTTATGGTATGAACCCTATCTATTTTAGGGTTTAGGGTATGAACCTTATCTATTTTAGGGTTTAGGGTATGAACCCTATCTAATTTAGGTTTTAGGGTATGAACCCTATCTGATTTAGTTCCTGAAAGTTATTCAAAAAAAAGTAAAATAGTAGCAAGACAACAATTCCATAACAATAAGAGTAATGTACAAAACAACATGTCAAACCCAAAGATGAAACAAACTAGAAATCTAAAACATCATCAAGCGAGATCTATAGCTTTCCCTGGAGCACGCTTTAGAGCCTTGAATGTTGACATTCGGTACTGCAAGACGTCATCATTTGCTGCTTCCCAGAGATCGTATGTGATCTTATGTTGGGCTTCTTGGATGTTCTCGTCGTTCAGCAAAGACAAATTTAAGCCAAGTAAGTGGCAATCTATGAACTTTAAAGCATATGCACCACACAATCGAAGATGGCGAATGCCCGTTTCGTCCAACTCGCCCGTTCAGCGAGTTGGGCTTGTCCAACTCTCCCAATGAGCGAGTTAGATGGCTCATTTTGTCCAACTCGCCCGTTCGGCGAGTTGGACTGGTCAAACTCACCAATCGGGCGAGTTAGACGGCCCGTTTCGTACAACTCGCCCGTTCGGCGAGTTGGACTGGTCTGACATGTGCGTCCAACTTGTTTTGATTGTAAAATATCAACGGAAACTCCGATTGAGACGAAACAAAATGCGTTTCGATCGGTACTCAAAGAAGAATGCAAAGGTGAGCCAAAAGAGTGCTCGTCCAGTCCAACTCGCCCGTTTGGCGAGTTGGATTGGCTAATCCGCCCAATGGGCGAGTTAGACGACTCGTTTTGTCCAACTCGCCCGTTCGGCAAGTTTGACGGCTCGTTTTGTCCAACTTGCCTGTTCGGAAAGTTGGACTAGTCAAACTCGCCGTTCGGGCGAGTTAAATGGCTTGTTTCTTACAAATCACCCGTCTGGCGATTGGACTGGTCCGACATGTGCATCTAACTTGTTTTGATCATAAAATCTCAACGGAAACTCCGATTGAGACAAAATGAATAGAGTTTCGAGCGGGATTTGAAGAAGAACGCAAAGGAGAGCCAAAGTACTTTTTTTTGAAACTCGCCTAATGGGCGCTTGGAAGTTATGCTGGTGCGGTAGTTTCGTAATCGTTTTCAAAAAAAAAATCTACGAAAGTTGTATCATAAAACGCTAACTCGTTTCACTTTCCGAACGATGGTCCATAAAACATTGTCGAGTTTGATTTTACGAAATTTGTTTCGGAAAATGTTGTTGTGCTTTAATTTTACAAAATGTATTCCGCGAAATGTCTTGAGTTTAGTTTTACAAAAGCTGTTTCGTAAAATGTTGCCGAGTTTAATTTTACTAAAGTCGTTATGTAAGTGTGTTTTCGTGTTTGGCTGTACGAGAGCCGTTTTTCTGGAAAACTCACGTTTTAACCTCCGAATCTTTGTGTCTGGTGAGCTTATTTATCGGGAGTCGACTTAATCAGAGATTTTCTCGTTTCCGCAGGATTGATCCGAGAGGATTTTGAGTAGTTTTTCCGAAGTAAGTTTAATTGAATATGTCGCTTAGTATCAAAGCTTGACTCTTTACGAAATCTTAGGTTTTAGCAGTGAGGGATATGATCTTTCGTTTTTCTTAGTTTATTTTTCGTCAGCCGTTTTAGGTTTCGAGTGATTCAATTGAGATCAACTTCGTTTCTTCGAAAATTGTTCAGAAGAAATACGCAGTGGGGGTTGTGCACCCGATTTGTTGTGCTTCATATCTCTATGAGAAATCTAGGGTTTCTCCGCAATTTCTGGGAGAGCAAGTTTTATTTTTCCGAAATGTTTTCGAAAAAGTTAGTTTAGTCCAACCCTTATGCGCTGAGATTTTCCCAACTCAGTAACGAGACGAACTTTACCGGGTTTAATAGATTTTATCAATACCCTTTCTGATTAGTGAGAGAAATTGCGAGCTTGTTTTGGTGCCCCGCCTATGGCGAAGAGTCGCGACTAGGTTTTTGATTTTCTCAAGCACTGCGGCGTTCGCATAAGCGTTGGCGACGGGAGCAGTCACTGCTGGAGTTGTTTTACGAGTGTTGTTGCATGCTGTTGTATTGTCTTTCTTATTTCCAGACATTGTTTCGATCAAGCGTTTTGTAACCATGAGTTAGAGTAATCCGACCCCCCCACTCCTTCTAGCGCCACACTGTAGGTATCGAAATTCGCGCTGTCGATTTCGGGTTAATTAGGAACGCAATAACCCAAGTTTCCCAGATGTTCCGAATATCTGCTAAACCACACGCCAATCAGAATACAAAGTAAATATCGAAAAGCAAAGTATGAATCGAAAAGAGAGCAAATAGATATCTTATTCCGAATTTGTGTCTAAGCATTTACAACAGGATCGGAGCCTCGGCTATGAGAGCTGTCGGCGAGATCCCTAGTTCTAATAACCTAAGACTGCAAAACCCTAGTTGGGACGCAGCTCGAATTACAAAAACAGAAAGTTGCTTAAATGTTCTAAGTGCTAAGCTATTTTTGCTGTGAGTGGAGATTTTTGTGTGTCCTCTACATAATCACCCTTGAAGTCCTTATATACTCTTCCAGAGGCGGTTTTTCTTTCCCCTTTTGCCCTTGGTTGAATTTATCGCTTCCCGGAAATATTTCTTTTTTCCTCGATCTTCAAGATTATCTTTGGAAACTTAACATTTATCTTCCGATCTTGACATTTATCTTCTGAACTTAACATTTATCTTCTGAACTTAACATTTATCCCTTCTTGCAAAATAAAAGATAAACTGTCACAAAGTTTGGGCTTGACTTCGGATAAAATTGCGAGTGGGCCTTTGGCCGAGCTTTAGACCTCTTCAGGCTATTTTCTGACTTAGGCGTTTCTACGATTTTATCGAAAGAGCATTGCTAAAATGACGTCGTCCGAGAGTTAGGATCTTTTGTATGGGGCGTGTGACTCTATGTGTTTAGTTAACCGTTACCGTCTCATACAATCTACCTGATCCTTTCTCGAAAAAACAAGTTCTTTCGGTAAAGTTCCAATGTCAATCTTGATCGAGATGGAACAAAGTCAAGTTAGATCAAATATCAAAAGAGGGAGTTAACGAGGACGAGGTGAAAATGGGTTGATTGATCCGACTTGTCGATCAAGCGAATTGGTTTGCTCGTGTCACCTAAGTCGCCCGTTCAGCGACTTAGGCTTGTCCAACTTGCCGAACGGGCGAGTTGGTCGGCCCGTGCCATCCAACTCGCCATACGGGCGAGTTGGTCGTTCCTTGCCGTCCAACTCGCCCGTACGGCGAGTTAGTCGGCCTATGTGGCTTTATTTGCCCGTTCAACAAGCTGGACGTCTTGCTCGGCAATCTTCTCCGTCCGGGGAGTTAAATAATCGAGTCTTCTAGTCTTTTTGTCGTATTGCCATTCGGGGATACGTTTACCCGAGGTCTTTGGACAAACTCTTCTGATGGCTCATTTGTGCAGACTGCTCCTTTGTGGTCAGTCGAGTTTTGACCTCGATTTTTCCCGTTCCCCTTTTACTGAGACATTATCTGTTTCTTTCACAAAGGGCGCATTTCTCGGGAAGTTTCTGACGTTGATTCTGTCATGACCGATTTTGATCCCAACAATAAATATTACAAACCGCAAGAACAGTCCATCATCCTTACATCAATATTAAAACCAACCAAAAAAGCATCATCCTTACCTTAATATTACAAACCGCAAGTACAGTACATGACATCAAAAGAGATTTATTTCTTGTTTACCTTTGACTTTGAACTTGTCTTACCAGCATTTGCAGGACCACCAGTTTGAGGATGACCTCCACTGCGTGAAGAAATAGGAGCTCGGCTGTGAGAACGGGCATCAGTAGGAGTGTGAGTCAAAGCCGGAGCTGCACCAGGAGTGTGCGTCAAAGCTGTAGCAGCACTAGGAGTAGCAGTAGGAGTAGCAGTAGGAGTAGGAGTAGGAGTAGCAATAGCAGTAGGAGTAGGAGCATGAGAAAGACAAGGATTCTGAGATGCGAGGACCTTCTCCTCAAATTTGGTAAGCCGGTCTTCAATTGTCTCGGGTACCTCAAGCGCTAAGGAAGTAAAAGAAGCCTTAAACATCCCATGAATGTACGACTTCATTTCCTCTTCAAGCTCTCTATATTTTTCAGATGATCTTTGGAAGAGTAACTTCTTCTTCCTTGACTCAGCACCAGTATCCTGAAACTTCTTTTTTCTCTTTCTTTAAACAGACGCAGCTGCGGATTCTGTTTCTTCTTCCATTTCATTCTCACTTGTTTCTGCAACCTCTTCTGTATCTTCTTCATCAAAACTAAGCATGTATGGCTGTCGAGTTTCATGATAAGCCCATACATGCTTACTCCAATCATATTTATTCCAGTACATGTCAGTGATTACGTTGACCCTTTCATCATTCATCTCACCAGCTTGTACAAACTCATCTTGAACAATAACATGTGGGAAGTTTCCGGTGGAAGTGATGGATAGAAACACAGCTACCTAAAAAACATAAGCAAATAAACAAATTAAAGACACAAACAATAAGAACAATGAAATCCAGTCACATTTTAAAAAAATGAATCAGAACTTACAGTGGAGCTAAAATCAGACTCTATGCTAATAATATAGTCATAGGAAATCTTAGAACATCCTTTCCAGTTTCTGCATCTCATGCTGATGATGCCTTCTTCAAGTTTCTGACCCAAAAGAGTACCGATGTCTGGAATAGCCTCCGTCGCCCAAATCTGAAGTGCATATGAGAATCCATCTATAACATAACTCTTCTTCGTCTTCACTTTGTGCCTAGCATCGATAATGGAACTCAACAGCATGTTAAAAGAATTAAGTCCCCACGGGTACTTACTCATCTTATCAAAATCCATCACGAGCTTGATGTACTTGTGTGGTATCCACACATTCTCATCATTCGCGATAACCATACCAGCAATCACATACAATACACCAATCTCAGCCTATTAACATGAGACCATGTATTACACTTCTTCAGATGCACCTTCATGATCTGTTGTAGAGATATGTTTTTTCCTCTTAAGCAACGACTCCAACACCCTTCATCAGATTTCCAATTATCAATCTCCAAGTCAGGCTCGTCTTCATACTTCAGACCAGTGATCGCATAGAATTCCTGCATTGAAAATCTCAGAGGCCTCCTAGCAAAAGAGAACCACAACTGATGACGCTTTGCGGTCAGAAGCTGCTTACAAACCAAGGTGTGGATCACTGTCCCAGAATAGCGAAGCTTGTGATCACTAATGGCCATGACTTGAGCAAATAGTGGATCATCCAACACATCCGAGTACTATGCTGAAATGGACTCTTTCACCAACTGAAGGATTGTAGCTCGGCAAGTGTTGTTGACCTTAACTTGTGTTTTGGTTCCTTCTTTGAATAGGCATTTAGGCAATTGACCCATTCTCATACATGTGAACAATGAAACATATACACTCAAATTAGGATTGAAGACACTCTCAAAGAGAGAAGACATGCAAAATTGTGTTCACAAGTCCTACACCAAACCTGAAATCGAAACCACATAGTTTATAAGCTTTGTAGATCTAAAACCCAAGACGATAACAATCTCATGCTAGTATAACTTATAAATCCACTAACCAGTTATCTCATAATACAATTTAATTCCAAGTTCATTATAAAACAAAGGCATCTTGGTAAAAAAAATTCCATGTTGTCTCACACAACTCAATACGAGTTCAATATCAGTATCATACTAGATAGACGGATAGCCTGAAACTTTAATAGCGAAATTAAACTATAACATATGAGAAACATGAACAAGTATGAAATTTTATTAGCAAAACCGATGACAAAAATCAAGTATGACACTTTAATAATAAAACCGATGACATAATTCATAAAGAATGAAACTTTGATAACATAGACACTCAAATCATTCACAGAAACTAAATTTGAAACCCATCACACTCAAACAATGAGTAGAAAAAGACTCAAATTAAAGATACAAAGACATGCAAAAAAATCACAAGTCCTTATACAAACCTGAAAATCTTGATTGTTTTGCTTGAACTAGAGATGCGAGTGTATATTGCAGAGCGGAAAGGCACGAGCGGAAAGGCACGAGCGTCAGTTTCCGGCGAGGCACGAGATTCAGTGTTCGGTGATTTACTTGAGAACGAGACACGAAGTGAGCAAGAGGTGTTTGAGACTTCAATTAAGAAGAAGAAGAACACTACCAGAGTTTTACCAAGAAGAAGGAACACCGGCGACGCCGAGCTCTGACAAGCCGATGACTTGGAGCCGGCTCTTCTCTCTATCGCCAAAAGAAGGGTGGAAATTAGGGTTCGTAGAAAGCAATTGGGGATAAAATGATTTTGCCCCTTTTGTTTATTAATATGTTTTTTACTTTTAATTTTTTTTTAATAATTAAAATAACAATATCATCTAGTTTAGATTAGGGGCTTAATTGGGTTTATTGAAAAGATTATACTAATTGGACATTTTATAATTCATATTATGGCATAAGGACAATCTACTACTACCCCGTTTCAAATTACTTGTCGTTGTAGAATAAAATTTTCATTTCAAAATAAGTGTCGTTTTATAATTTCAATGCAAAATTTAATGATTTTTTATATCATTTTATTTTTCTATTGGTTGAAATGTGGTTAGGTATATATGTAATGATGTTTTTATTTTGAGAATATGTAAATTTTAATGTTTTCTTAATCTGTGTGCAAAAACCTAAAACGACAACTAAAATGAAACGGAAGGAGTAGTATTTATGTTCTTAAATTTACAATTTTCCCAAAAAAAAAGCTATTGTTGTCAAAAAGCTCTTATGAATGTATCACAATATCCAATTTTAAGGCTACTAGAGATGAGACTGAAGTCTATGCCAGTAAATTACATTCAAAATTTGAGTTTCTTACCCTTAAGCGCATCAGTTCACAGTAGAATAGAAGAAATCAAATCCACATAGATTAAGGTTATACTACAATTCTTCGATATTAGAGTAAAGCTACGACAAAAGAGTTGCTTGTCATTATATTAAAATGGTTTAATTAGTACATGATAACCAAAATATACTTATAGCATATAGGCCAATATGGATTAACTTTCTTAAAGAAAGGATAACATGATTGCACCTGAATCAGACATGGATTTTTATCATTGGATAATTTTGTTTAACTGGAAAACACAAAATGATAAATTATTTCGGAAGATTGATAGAGACCCTATAGAGTTAGTAAGATATGCAGAAAGCGAATGTCAGGCTTGGTTTAGTGCTAATGAGACGGTCAACTAGAACCCACAAGTGCACATGTACGGTGGACGGTTTTTGGACCGCCAATGATCAGTATAATGGCTGTGGATGAGTGTGGAAGGACGATAGTGGAAACATTGAGCTTATGGGGACGCAAAACTTAAGGAGGCGAGAAACGGCCCTTCACTCTGAACTTGAAACTCTTAGATGGGCGATAAAGAGCATGCTTCAACATTCGTCATGTCAGCGTTTTGGGACACCCTGCAAGGATCTTACTGCGATGGTAGAGGAACCACAAGCATGACTGAGTTTTGCAACTGAATTGGAGGCTATAAAGACATTGTTGATATGCTTTCCAAACTTTGAGATATGTCATATCCCAAGAGTTCAAAATAGAATTTCAGACGCGCTGGCTAAAATTGCAAGATTTTTTCATAGAGATCTTTGTTTCGTTGGTTGCTTTATTTCGGTCTGACTTCCCAGACCACCTCAAGTTTGAATAATAGAATAGTCGTTTGAGTAATAGAATAGTCGTTTGATGTCAAAAAAAAAACAAAATATACTTAATGAAACCAAAATATACTTACTGAAATCTATAATTATAGTTTAGTTTCAGTAATACTTCTTCTAAATCACATATCAACTAAATATTGTTTTATATTATATTTTTGTATTAATAGACTACATGTATACATGTATTCTAAGTTTCCAATAAATCTTACGTGAATGTGTGATTTATAAAATAGATAAAACAATAAGTAACTAATACTTCCTCTCTTTCAATTTATTTGTCATTGTAGAGAAAAAAATTTGTTTCAAAATAAGTGTCGTTTTATAGTTTCAATGAAGAATTTATTAACTTTATATGTTGTTCTATTTTTATTGGTTGAAATGTGGTTACGTGTATAGATAATTGTGTTTTTATCTAGAAAATATGTAAAACCAGGGGGGTTGTCCGCACATGCGGACATAAATATTTTATAAAACTACTTATTAATATATTCATTACTAATTTAAAAACTATAAAGATAAATTATTATTTATATTTTTATTTATAAAAATTCTTATATATTTATTACTAATAAATCAATATTAAATTTCACCCAATTATAAACAAATAATAATTTTACTTGATTAATATTTAGTTATGTGTTTTCTATATTTTTTTTTTAAATTATGACTTTGTTATTAAGAGATTCTTTTTGGATAACAACATAATATATGTATATATATATATATACATATTAAATGTTTTTAGATTTTGAATAATACTTATTATTATTAATTTTAATCATTTATCTAATAAAATAATTTAAATTCATTTTTATTTTTGAATAATTTATAGATTTTATTCATTGAGGGCATAAACGATATTAATCACTCTAACTTTTAACGTGGGAGCTTCGTTGCGAAAAATTACTTCGCAAATAATAATATAGATTAAATGTTTTCTTAATCTGTATGCAAAAACCTAAAATGACAAGTAAAGTGAAAATGAGGTAGTATGATTTTTAAGAAGATGTTCAGTCATTAATTTTAAAATCTATTTTTAGGGTTTATGATCTTAACAGTTTTGAAATTTAATATTATTTTCATATGTTTATGAAAATATATGAAAAACCCTTTGTCAAAAACAATCATTTTTATATATTTATATCTGTTGCTATAAATATCTGCAATATACTTTAGATTTTGTTTTAGTAGTTTACTCTTGAAAATCTATGTTCTTTACAAATGACTTAATATACAAAAATTAAAATATCATAGTTTAAAATAACACTAAATTTTGATAAATGATTTGAAATATTAATTGAATAAAATCAGATTTAAATTTTTTTATGATACATGAATCTATAACAATAAAGGAGACTTATCTCCCTTCTCATGCTGCCACATCATCAATGTGACACCTTCTCCGGCATTTCGTGACACCTGTCACTTTAAAAAAAAAACAACAAAGCTGATTTTCGTTCTCAAAAATCTGCAAGTCATTATGGGCTTATAACTTTTTTTTGCCAAAATAACTGCAAAATATTATGGGTTTATATCATGTTTGTTTGTCCAAGCCCATTTATTTATATCTCTGTCATAGCAGACAACACACCCTAGATGATGAAACCGTCATTTTCATCACGGTGAAGCCGCCTCCGAGTAGCTTCATGTAACGCCTTCTCTTTCCCATTAAGTTTCTCCTTTAATCTGACCATCAACATCTTCATCTCACTTGCCCCACTCTGTAGCATTAATTCGAGCTCAGTCTCTTCATATGCAGTACTGTTCATATGTAACAGATGGAAGGTCTCCTATATGTATAGATGTTTACAGCGATGAAGACCATCATATCTAGGAAATCTATACTACTAATCTCTCAGTTTAAACCTAAACTTCCTCTTAAGTGAGAGCCCACTCGCTCTCAGATTCCCTGACCAAATGGTCTTCGTGGAGATCTCTGAAACGTTTGAACCAATCCCGGCGGATCACTTCAGGTTCTAGAATTACGACCAACTAATGGTCCTCTCCAACACCAAAACTGATTTACCAAGTTAGTTTACATTTCTCAGTTTTAATGCTTTTGAATGTATTTGTTTACCATCCCAACTTGGTTGCTTATTATATATTTTCCCCACATATATTATTGGGCAAAGACGTCGTATTAGAACAACTTACAATGTGCATATGACAGTCTTTGAGACAACTGATACTTCGGCATCTATTGTTTTTGACACAGAGATAACAAAACTGAGCAATATCCAGGCTGAAGCTGTAGACAATCTTCCACCAGCAGGTTCAAATTAGTTACTAATACAGCACTTTCAAGTTCTTATTTTTTTAGGAAACAACTAATAATATTTAAACATTTTGTTCTTGTGACCTTCCCCCTAAGTAACACATACATGATATTGTTGGGACCACTTTAACCTTCCACTTGAACACTTCTCCCTTCAACTTTACCGCAAAACATCAGAGCTTCACTATTTCTTGTATTTTTGACAGCAACCAGTAATTTCCCCAACCTCATTTTGAGGGGGGTGTAAGTTAGTACGTAAGTTCTGTACTAAGGTATAGTTCTTTCTAACTTTTTTAGATACTGATAATTTGGGATGCACATTGACTGGGTGAAGATGACAAACCTGGAGATGATACGCCAGGTGTTGGTGTTGGAGCAGTCAAAAAGAGCCACAGTCATTAACTTAAGACTACATCCATGAATATGGTGACCATGTTGGTGATGGTGATGGTGGAAGAGGTCAGAACCAGAACCAAGCCACACCACCGCTGGTGGAAGCAACACAGGAGAGGAGGGATATGTGAAGCAAGATGGGTGTTCTGGAAAGAAGCCACAGACTGGGTAAAATCAAGAGATCAAGGGAAGCTTCAGTTGCAAGACAGGATGTTGTTTTCGTTTCATTAGTTCAAAAAAAAATATTTCTAAACACTTTGAAGTCTGAGTATTGTATCAAACCTAAATTGCACACACTTGTATCACGTTAAGGTCTCACACACAAGATTAATAAGAACTCAACTCTTATTGCTTTAGAAAATAACCTCAAAACTAAAGCTCACACAACTCTCTCTTAAAGGTTACCACACATCGGCAACTCTTTATATAGCACTCAACTTATCCTAAACTCATTAGGATTTACATAATTATATATATCCTAATCCTTATAGATAATCATCACATACTAGGATTAGGTTACTCTTTCTCCAAGTTATTCTAAGCTTATCTTTTTAAAGTTATCTCAACATTCTCCCTCTTAAGCTTGAAATCACTTTTCTCTAAGTCTTGTAATCCAATGAAGTCTCTCGTTTCTTTAAACTTGATTCTTCCCAATGCCTTAGTCAAGATATCCGTCTTTTGCTTGTCACCAGAAATATGCTCAACCTCAATTTGTCCTTTCTCCACACATTCCCTTATAAAGTGATATCGAGAATGTATATGTTTATTACGGCCATGAAAGACTTGGTTCTTTGTGAGCGCAATGGCCGACTTGTTGTCAATGCGTATGATGACCTTCTCACATGGACGTCCAAAAACTTCACTTAGTAGTTCTTGCAGCCATAATGCTTGTCTTGCTGCTTCCGTTCCTGCCATAAATTCTGCTTCGCATGACGAAAGAGCAACAACATCTTGTTTTTGTGAGCACCAAGTGATTGGACTCTCACCAAGATAAAAAATGTGACCTGTTATACTCCTCCCATCCTCTGGATCACTGTTATAACTACTATCGATGTACCCAAGCAAACGTGGTACCTTTGTGGTGATTCTTTGAAACATCAAGCCAAAATTTGTCGAGCCTTGTAAATACCTCAAACACTGTTTCATTGCAGCACCATGGGATTCTCGTGGGCTGTGCATGAAATGACTCAAAACTCCCACGCTATAAGCCATGTCCGGACGAGTATGAAGCAGGTATCTCAAGCAACCTATGTTTCTTCCAAACTCTGTAGCGTCAATTTCCTTCTCTTTGTCAGCTCTTGACAGTTTTAGACCAGCTTCCATTGGTATATGCACTAAGTTGCTTTGTTTCATCCCGCAGTATCTTCTTCGCATATTTCCTTTGATTCAACGTTATCCCATTGTTGTGTTGACACACGTCTATCCCTAGGTAGTAAGTTAACCTACCGAGATTGCTCATATCAAACTTCTCTGCCATCATGGCTTTGAACTCCTCGATGATTCCTTTATTAGTTCCTGTAACAAATAGGTCGTCCACATAGACAGCAACCATAAGAAGATTTCCATTGGTCATCTTTCGATATACTGATGGCTCCTTTGTACATTTTGTGAACTCCATACCGACAAGAATCTGATTTAGCTTTGTATTCCACGCCCTAGGTGCTTGTCGTAGTCCATACAATGCCTTATTGAGCTTGTACACCTTGTGTTCCTGTCCTCTCTTCTCATACCCCTCTGGTTGTGAAACATACACAACTTCTTTAAGCTCACCATTCAGGAACGCTGTTTTTACATCTAGGTGATGTACTTCCCAACCGTACGCTGCTGCTAAGTTTACAAGAAGTCTAATTGTTTATAGTCGAGCCACTGGAGCGAACACCTTTTCAAAATCAACTCCGTACTGCTGTACATACCCTTTTTCAACTAAGCAAACTTTGAATTTATTGATACTACCGTCTGAGTTTCGCTTGATCTTGAAAACCCATTTTAAACCGATTGGTTTAACCCCGACTGGTAACTCAACCAACTCCCATGTATTATTTTTCTCAATAGACTCGATCTCGTTCGTGCATGCACGTGTCCACTCTCTAGATTCACTTGCTTCACGAAAGTTCAACGGCTCATTGTTGATACATAGAAATAGTTTTTCCCCTTCTTCTATTGCAAGCAAGATGTAGTCATCTAAGTACTTCGGCTTGTGGCTTTAACGCTCTGATCGTCTTAAGTTAACCGTAGCTTCTTCTTGTTCCTCTGCTTCTGTCTCATTCTCTGTCTGAACCCGTGCATCATTCTCAGTATCTGCTTCTGTTTGCTCTTCTCTAAGAGCCTTAATCTCAACAACAGTGGGTTTTCTTGCTTCAATACTTCCATCATGATGACCACGATACCCATATGCTCCGAGTGTGAGGCTATACTTCTCATTTAATTCAACTTCAGAACATTCCTTACTCCAATCCCAGCTTCTCACATCCCTGCTTACTATTATTTTCTTTGTTGTTGGATCGTACAGACGATATGCTTTTGATCTCGGTTCTGTCCCAAGGTTGACCAACATCTTTGATCTATCATCGAGTTTTCTCAGTAGTGACTTCTCAATTTTAGCATACCCAATACACCCAAAAACTCTTAGATGGATGATGTTAGTTTTTTTTTCGTGAAACAACTCGTATGGGGTCCTGTCTCTAAGAGCTCTTGTAGCTACTTGGTTCAGAAGGTAGGTCGAATGCTGGATTGCTTCACCCCAGAAATAGTGTGGCATATTCATGTGCTTCAATATACTCCTTTTCATCTCTAGTAGGGTTCGGTTTCTTCTCTCGACCATGCCATTTTGTTGTGGTGTATATGGAGTTGTAAGGTGTCTCTTTATTCCCGACTTCTCACAATAAGAATTAAACTCATTTGAGTTGAATTCTCCTCCTCTGTCCGTTCTAAAGACCTGTATCTTTTCTCCAGTTTCTTGTTCCACCATGTCCCTCAAGACTATAAACTTTGTGAAAGCCTCGCTCTTCTCCCTAAGTAGGATACTCCACATGTACCTTGTATAGTCATCAATAACGACAAAGATATAGCTTTTACCTCCTTGAGTTCTTGGGGTTATGGGGCCACAAAAGTCTCCATGTAACAGTTGGAGTCTCCTACTTGCTCAATATTGTGTTGCTTGAGGGAAGACTTGTCTTGCTTGCTTTCCTTTTAGACAAGATTCGCAGAATTCTGCTTCAACGTTGATACTTGGGATTCTTTATTCACTTGATCTTGTTAAGTGCAGGTTCGTCTCTGTTTTTAATCCCATACTGACCTTATATAAACGATTCCTTGATCTTGTTGCTGTAACGAGCAGCTTTCCCTTTTGATCATGCATTGTTAATTGAGTTCCTTTCATTCGTATATCACACCCTGCTTCCGTGGCTTGACCTAAGCTGATTATATTGCTCTTAAGATCAGGAATGTAGTACACATCCGTCATCTTTCTCGGTTCACCGTTCATATCAATGAATGAGATAGTTCCTTGCCTTTTATGTTAATGCGTGAGTCGTCACCAAACCTGACCTTCCCTGTAATCGTAGTGTCAATCGAAGAGAAATATCTCTTATCTCCTGTCATATGATTACTTTCACCGTTGTCGAGGTACCATAGGTTCTCTCCGGTATTAGTCTCGTATTTCTCTGGCATGACATACTTCTCATTCAAGAATACAGTTTCATGTAGCATCAACTCATCTGCTTCTTGTGTCTCTGTGTTGTCTGCTTCTTGTGCTTCTTGAAGCTTCAATAGCCAATCAGGACAGTCCGCAGCAAAATGTCCATTCTTATCACAGTGGCAACACACAATTCTAGAGTAATCAAACTGTCTTCCACGACCTCTCCCACGGTTATAGAAGCGTCCTCCTCAACCTCTGCCTCTGTATTCTCTGTTGTAGTCGCGATTTGGCTGGTTGTTATAGTCTTTTGATTGACTATTGTTGTTTCGGTTAGACTGGCCACCTTGACTTTCAGAATTTGTGTACATCAGCTTCCCTTGTTCTTCTTTAACCTCCTCAATTTCTTCTTCCTCAGATATACGCTCTTCGTATGCTTTTAAACGTTCTACTATATCCTCAAAACCAACAGTGTTTAGATCCAATATCTGCTCCAAAGAGGCCACCATCTGTATGTATTTCTTTCGTGGGAGACACTTAAGGATCTTCCGAACCAGTTTTGATTCCTCAATAATACTTCCTAGTGCAGCTGATTTAGAAGAGATCTCACCTATTCTTCCCGCAAAATCATCGATGGTTTCTGATTCTTTCATCTTCACCCGATCAAATTCAGCACTCAAAGTTTGAAGCCGTACTTCCCTTACTTTTCAGCTCCCACATATCTGGATTTTATTGTTTCCCATACTTTCTTTTCTGTATCGAGCTCGTGATGTGGGCACAGAATGGGCCTTGGTTGGATGGTTGATGGAAGACAAGCAAATGGTCGTATAACCAACTTACCGATCTTTATGGATGGACTATGGAAGGAAGTGGAGGATGGATTCGCCTTGCTTGGTCGTATAACCAACTCAAGAGAACAGTGGATGGAGGTGGATGATGATGGAGTGAAGGACGCCACAAACTTCAATGGACTGAAGCTTGATAAGTCAGTTGCTTGGCTGCTGCTTCTCACACACAATCAAGACTTGATTAGGGTTTCTTTGCAAAGGCAAAAGAAAACAAATACTTTACTTCATAAATCGTGGGTGTGCTTTACAATGTAGGACTAGAGAGAGTTTATATAATGCTCAGAGACTGGGTTCCTAACATTCTAAAACAAAAGAAAGGAAACAAATCAAAAGAAATAAAAATCTAGCCGTTGGAGGCTTTATGGTGAGAATCTTGCTGATTTTTGGCTCCAAGTAATAAACTTGATAGGCCTTGAATCTGGACGGTTTAAGGGGATAAGAGAGCTTTCTTGGGACCTTCTGGATGGCTTGGAATGTCTTTATGTCGTGCACAAGATCAAGGAAAAAGAGCTGTTGGAGTCTTAATTGCCAAGACTCCAAATAAGGCAAGTAGAGGTTAATGAGGATCCTCCTGATCCTATGATCTCTGGTGCATGGTAATATTATGGAATGGACTCCTGATTGGTTGGAATAGTCTTCTGGAAGTCTTGGTTTGATCAGAAAGTCTTCTGGTCGGAATTGAGTGGCTGGTAGATGATCAAACCGAAAGATTGTCCAATCTTTCCATAAACTGCTCGGTTTGGCCGGTTTTGGGAAAATGAGAATAACTCCTAATTTCCGTGACCAAATATCGTGATCTTGGGCTTCCTGGAAATATGAGAAATCCATATTGAATCCTATTATGGGTTTTGGGTCAGGTCGCTTCTTCATTGGGCTTGGATCCTCTTCCAAAGTCGTGTACTCGCGGATGAATGGGCTGGGGAACCTCCGTTTTGTAAAATCCATAACTCCTAGGCCAGTAAATATTTTGGTCCGCTTCAAAATGGGCTGGACTCCTTCTTGAGTATAGAGTCCATGAAAATTGTCCTCGTGATTAAAACCCTCCTGGTTTGAAAGATATGGCGTTTTAAGTGCACCTATGTCATGGCTGGCTTCTTTAGCTTGCTTCGGTTTCATGGTCTCTAGTGACTTTCTCCTGATTTCTTCCTCCAGGTTTGATGCTGATTTGATGTCCTCATCATACCCTCCCCCTTTAAGGAGTTTCGACCTCGAAACTATACAATCTGCACCAAGATAGAGCAAGTTAGGTTTCATTCTTCTTTGAGAGTCTAGAACCTTACCTTGATAAAATTTCTGTTTGGTGATGCATGGTGCATCTGGTGGCTCTTCTTTGAAAATGTGTGAAAGGATCACGCCTCTGCTATGGTTATGGCTAATGACTCTCATCTGGACTGGATGTTCCTTCAAGGTTTTGATGGCCACGTTTCTGGTCTTTCTTGGAGTTGATTCTCCAAGCAACAAAAGATGATCCGGTAGGATCTCTTTGAAGCTTTCTTCTTTGCAACCTGCATTGATCTTAACATTCTGGCCAAAAAGAAAGTGCATTATATCTGTGTTTGGAAACTGATAAACATAATTTGAAAGTTCCAGACTTACTTGGATAGCTTCCACAAGTTGAAGAATGATTTTCTTCTTTGGACAACTTGTTTTTGTTGGCTGCCTTCTTTGCAACTCTTGATATCGGTTTGGTTGTCCTTCTTCTTGTCTTATACCTGGATCAAAACTTTCTGGCAAAGACAAGTGCATGATGTCTGCTTTATAAAGTGATATGGACGTTTCAAAATTAGAGACATTTACCTTGCTTAGGCTGGCCTTGAATTGCCTTGGGTCAGCAATTCTTTGTACTTGCCTAGCACCAATTAACACCATGGTTGGCGCCTCTTTCATTGGGGCAGTGTACTCCCTGGTTCCTGAAACTATTTCACATACTCTTGGACAAGACAAGTGCATTAATCTTGTCATGGAGTTAATAATAAAATTCTGGTCTAATGTGAAACATACCTTAAGACTTGGCACTTGAACATGACAATGTTCAAATTTTGGTTTCCACTTGTGAGGTGGATTATTGCTGAGCTTCTGGTCTGGTTCCTTCCTTGGAACTTCAGTAAGCATATAGCTTTCATTCATGCTCCCTATATCAAGATCACACACGTCAGTACTAACATCTAAAGGTGGTGTTGGAAACTTACCGTGGTTGGATACTTGTAGGACTGGTTTTGCTTCTTTAAGCAACATGGACTGCTTTGTGTCTTGAACTCTCATCTGCTCCTTCACATGGATTGCGCCTGTTGTCTCTTCTTCCATGGAATCCTTAAGTCCTGTTACAAAACCTTTTGACAAAGACAAGTGCATCATACCAGTGATAGATGAATTATAAACCAATTGATCAATTGTAGGACTTACCTTAGCCTTTGCTTGAACACTTGCTAGTTCTGGTTTTCTATCTAGTTTGCACAATGTGCTTTGGCTGAGAAATTTCTTCTTATCCATGGTCATTATCACGCCATCCTTTTGGATTGGACAATAGGTAGATTTTTGTCTCTGTTTTGGCTGAGAGTTTACTTGTGTAAGCATGTCTCTTTGACCTTCTGGTGGTACTACTCTTCTCGCCTCTTGGGAACCACGAGTTGAATACCTTCTGGGGTATTGTTCCCTGATTTGAGAATTGGTAAACTCTGGTGCAAATTCGTCTCTCATGTTTCCCTTAAGATCTCTCCAAGTGGTGATAGCTGGTTCCTTGTAAAACCATCTTTCATCTTGTTCTTGTATCCACCATTTGAAAGCAACATCTCTGAGCTGGTCAATAGCATAAGCTAACCTATCTTTCTTCAGGATTTTGTTGTAGTAGAACCACTCATCTAGGTTTCTCTCCCACTCTAGGTAGTTTCTTCTTCCTGAAAATGTATAAAGTTTAGTTTTATTAGCAGATCCATAATCAGAATAAGAATGAACTATATGGCTTTGAGTTTTAGAGGTTGGATGTGGGATGATCAGTGAAGGGTCTGGTGGCTTTGGTTCCACATATCCAGCTCTTGGTGTATCTCCAAGTCCATTTCTTCCTTCTGGTCGTGCAAGACCAGACTTTTCCAGCTGGGTCATTCGATCACTCATGGTCTGTATGGCTTCCATAAGCTGGTTCATGATGATCTGATGCTGTGCTTCTTTTCCCATTAGATTTCCTGAAATTTACCTTTAAAGATCAAGTGTGGAATGGCAAGTTTTGGTCGAAATAGAAACAAAACAAATGCAACAATGAAACCTTATACTAAACCGAGAAAATGCAACAAATGGACAGAAATGATATAAACTAAGATGCAAAATTTTTTATTTGGTTTTCTAGATGCAAACTCGAATGAACATGATAAGGTATGCTAATGAACACAATGGGAAGGAATTATGGCATGCAAAACTAACACTGATATTTTTTTGATTTTTCTTTAAGATGCAAATGCAAATAATTAAACTAACAATATGCAGATGAAAACTAAGATTAAATTTTTTTTTATTTTTCTTTTCTGATGCAGGCACGAAATGGGAATATGACATAAACAATAACTAGAATGATTCCCTTTTTTTTTATTTAAGACTTGATATGCAATGCAAAGAAAATGGAAACAACTTAAACACAGATTTATTTTTTGGCAGTTTTTGATTATGGAAACAAAATAAAATGGAAACAAACTAAATTTCGAAACTAAATACAATGCAAACTGAATCAAACAACTCTTTTATTTTTCTTTTTCGTGGCCTTAACAATGATGAACAGCAAGAACACAAAAAAATTCAGAAACAAAACTTGAAACAAAAAGACAGTTTTTAAGGCTTTTTCGATTTATGAATGGAAAACAAATGCAAAACTAAATATGATGCAAGGATAGATGTCACCTGAGTCAGGATATTAAGCTCTGATACCAGATGATGTGGGCACAGAAAGAGCCCTGATAGGATGGTTGATGGAAGACAAGCAAATGGTCGTATAACCAACTTACCGATCTTTATGGATGGACTATGGAAGGAAGTGGAGGATGGATTCGCCTTGCTTGGTCGTATAACCAACTCAAGAGAACAGTGGATGGAGGTGGATGATGATGGAGTGAAGGACGCCACAAACTTCAATGGACTGAAGCTTGATAAGTCAGTTGCTTGGCTGCTGCTTCTCACACACAATCAAGACTTGATTAGGGTTTCTTTGCAAAGGCAAAAGAAAACAAATACTTTACTTCATAAATCGTGGGTGGTTTACAATGTAGGACTAGAGAGAGCTTATATAATGCTCAGAGACAAGGTTCCTAACGTTCTAAAACAAAAAGAAAGGAAACAAATCTAAAACAAAGCAAGAAATCAAAATATGGCCGTTGGAGCCTTTAATGGGATTCTTTGGCTCCAAGTGAGGGAATTGTATCTTCTTGAATCTGGATGGTTTAAGGGGATAAGAGAGCTTTCTTGGGACCCTCTGGATGGCTTGGAATGTCTTTATGTCGTGCACAAGCTCAAGGAAAAAGAGCTGTTGGAGTTTTAATTGCCAAGACTCCAAATAAGGCAAGTAGAGGTTAATGAGGATCCTCCTGATCCTATGATCTCTGGTGCATGGTAATATTATGGAATGGACTCCTGATTGGTTGGAATAGTCTTCTGGAAGTCTTGGTTTGATCAGAAAGTCTTCTGGTCGGAATTGAGTGGCTGGTAGATGATCAAACCGAAAGATTGTCCAATCTTTCCATAAACTGCTCGGTTTGGCCGGTTTTGGGAAAATGAGCATAACTCCTAATTTCCGTGACCAAATATCGTGATCTTGGGCTTCCTGGAAATCTGAGAAATCCATCTTGAATCCTATGATGGGGTTTTGGGTCAGTTCGCTTCTTCATTGGGCTTGGATCCTCTTCACAAGTCGAGTACTCGCGGATGAATGGGCTGGGGAACCTCCGTTTTGTAAAATCCATAACTCCTGGGCCAATGAATATTTTGGTCCGCTTCAAAATGGGATGGACTCCTTCTTGAGTTTAGAATCCATTAAAATTGGCCTCGTGATTAAAATCCTCATGGTTTTCAAGATATGTCGTTTTGAGTGCACCTATGTCATGGTTGGCTTCTTTAGCTTGCTTCCGTTTCATGTTCTCTAGTGACTTTCTCTTGATTTAATCCTCCAGGTTTGATTCTGATTTGATGTCCTCATCACCAAGCAACTGACTTATCAAGCTTCAGTCCATTGAAGTTTGTGGCGTCCTTCACTCCAACATCATCCATCTCCATCCACTGTTCTCTTGAGTTGGTTATACGACCAAGCAAGGTGAATCCAACCTCCACTTCCTTCGATAGTTCATCCATTAAGATCGGTAAGGTTGTTATACGACCATTTGTTTGTCTTCCATCTTCCATTCTATCAAGGCTCATTCTGTGCCCACATCACCTACCAAGCAACAAGAAGGTTGTAGGCTGCCGCTGGGTATATACTATCAAATACACAAGCTCAGGAGAGATTGAGAGGTACAAAGCAAGACTTGTTGCTAAGGGATTTACTCAAAAATATGGAGAATACTATAGGGAGACATTTTCCCCACTTGCGAAGCTACATTCTGTAAGAGCTCTATTGTCCATAGCTACCAATCTATCATGGGATCTATGGTAAATGGATGTGAAGAATGCGTTCTTGCAAGGAGACTTAGAAGAAGAAGTATACATGGAACCTCCTGAAGGCTTTCATGATGCAGCTGACAACACAAAAGTGTGTAAGCTCAAGAAAGTGATTTATGGACTCAAACAATCTCCTAGAGCATGGTACCAAAGGTTGAGTAGTTGCTTGATTGAAGATGGTTTTAAAATATCTAAGGCGGATCATACCTTATTCACAATCAAAGGAGACAAAGGTATGGTGGTGGTATTGATCTATGATGATGATATATTCATATTGGTGATGATATAGATGGTGTTAAACACACTAAAGAGCTTCTAAAGGGAACCTTTGATATCAAAGAACTAGGGGAACTAAAATACTTTCTTGGGATTGAAGTATGCAAGCTTAACACTGGTATGTTTCTCTCCCAAAGAAAGTATGCCGTAGACCTTTTATCAGAGACAGGAAAGTTGGGGTCTAAGCCATGTAAATCTCCCATTGAAGAGAAATATAAAGATGAGCCTGAGGGGGAACCAGATGCTGATGAGAAACAATATCAGAGAATGGTAGGAAAGCTGATCTATCTCACCATCACTAGATCTGACTTATGCTTTGTAGTGAATCAAGTGAGTCAACATATGCATGCTCCAGACAGACATCATTGGAGAATGGTGGAAAGGATCTTGAGATACATCAAAGGCACACCTGGCAAAGGTATTTGGATGGGATGCAATTCAAATACTGATATTGTTGGCTATTGTGATGCTGACTGGGCAGGAGATAGGTGTGATCATTCCATCTTATGTGAAGAGCTCTGATCAGGTTGCTGACATCTTTACAAAGGCAACTTCATCAAAGGTGTGTGATGCTCTTCATCGCAAGATCGGCTTATTGGATCTCCACCAGCCAATCTTGAGGGGGAATGTTGAAAGAAAGCAAGCACACACCTCTTCAATGATATTGGGCTGTATAGCTGAGAAGGAGAATGAGTCCAAGAAGAGAAAGCTGAGTGATCCATTGGACTGTAACCACGAGAAGAGTAAAGAAACTGAAGTGAATGAGGCCCAGGACGTGGCCCAACAAGCAGACAGCATGCAAGTAAGCAAGCAAGCAGGTCATGAAGTCCAGGACGTGGCTCAACACTCAGATAGCATGCAAGTAAGCAAGCAAGCAGGTCAAGAAAGTCAAAACAGTGGCTAGATATTTTCTGCTCAGAATGCACCTCTTGTTTTCATCATTAGCTCATGGTTTTGGCAAGTAGTTTTAGCTGTAGTTTATCTATATAATTATGTTGTACAAGAATTTGTAACAATTAAGAAAAAGAGAGTTATTCAGAAAACTTCTTCTCTCTCAGTTTGCTTACTAAAAAAGATTGCATACTCAGTTTGATCTGAAACTTGTTTGATCATACAAACAAGTGCTACTCTTTTCTACTCAAATATTCAGCTAAGGCATCTTCATCAGCTGGTTTTTCCATGGGTGCATTCCTGAATACATCAACTTCCTTGTTGAGCTGGTCCATGCTCACATCACATTCATTGGTGCTTTCCATGTTCACATCATTGAATCAGTCTCTCTTAGTCTATCCTATTGAGATGAAGAACCAAAAGAGAGACTAAGAGGACAAATGGAAAAGAAGAGAACTCATCAACTTGCTCTAAAATTAATTTTGTACATACTTGGATCACAAGGTTTCTAGTCTGACCTAATGACTTGGAAGGCAAGTCAAGGAAGCATTGTCGTCCCTAGGATGCTCTTTGGTTTATTGGGTGGATAGATCCTTGCAAGAACGAATCAGAGACTCAAGTTCTTCAAGGTTTGGGGGATGAATGGTGACACAAGAGGGATGAGAAGACTCTTGATACTCCTAGATGCTTAACTCGGATATGACACACCAAGTAAACACCCTTAGAACTCCGGATGCAACACACCAGAGAGACTCGACACACTTTCTAGAGAGAGAGCCGTCAAGAGAGAAAAGAAACTCGTTGATTAAAGATTGCTTGAGTACAATAGGGTTAGGGAAAACCCTTAAATAAAAGAAACCAGAGAACATGCTCTCTAGGGTTTCAAAAATAAGTAATAAGGAAAACTATAGTTTAAACATAACATAAGCTTAAAATGTAAATACTTCTACTGGTCTTGGGCCGAGATAGAGCCTAAGTGATTTGTAAGACAAGTCGTGGCCTCGTTAAAAACCTTCCTCCGGAAAACCTCGTGGGACAAAACCAAAAGCAAGGAAAAGAGCACACACCAAATGTCTTGCCTAGACACTAACTGAGCTTGATGTAGAGATGGCTTGAATGGTGTTCAAGACA
This sequence comes from Moricandia arvensis, assembly GCA_905132765.1. Classification (NCBI taxonomy): domain Eukaryota; kingdom Viridiplantae; phylum Streptophyta; class Magnoliopsida; order Brassicales; family Brassicaceae; genus Moricandia; species Moricandia arvensis. The sequence goes on along the minus strand of CAJHQP010004478.1, from coordinate 13,975 downwards.
TCTTGGATCAAACCTTGTCCAAGACCTTCTTCTTGTTGTGGATGTCAAGTGAGTAATCCTACAACAGTCTCCTTAAGTTTCTTGACTCTGGAACGAGTCATGGGACCTTCGGGAAGGGTTAGAGCATCCTCACCAGGCTGCTGGTGCATTGTGGCATCATGTGACTCATCAAGGCTCTCCTTTTTCTCCTTAGTGATCCTGTCCATGATCACATCATCCCCTCCCTCTTGAAAAGGATTTTTCCCCAAATCTGGTTCATCAACAGAAAAAGGAGCCAAGTCAATGACATTGAAGCTATTTGATACATCATACTTACCTTGGAGATCAAGTTTATAGGCATTGTCATGGATCTTGTGGATGATCTCGAAGGGTCCATTAACCCTTGGGATCAGCTTGGACTTCCTCTCATTGGGAAACCTATCCTTCCTCAGGTGAAGACAAACTTGGTCACCGACTTCAAAGTTTAACTTCATCTGCACTCACAACAAAGCCTAGAAAAACCAAGTTATCCGTGCAAAAGGTGCACTTCTTAAAGTTGGCATAAAGCTTTTCATTTCTCAAAACATTCAGGACAGCCCTAAGATGTTCTATATGCTCTTCTAAGTTCTTGCTATATACTAAGATGTCATCAAAGTATACAACAACAGAAATGCCTATGAATGATCTAAGAACATGATTCATTAATCTCATGAATGTACTAGGTGCATTTGTCAATCCAAATGGCATAACTAACCACTCATATAATCCATGTTTAGTTTTAAATGCAGTCTTCCACTCATCTCCTTCTTTCATTCTAATCTGATGATAACCACTTTTCAAATCTATCTTAGAAAAGATGCAAGAACCATGCAATTCATCAAGCATATCATCTAATCTAGGTATATGGTGGGGATACTTCACTGTGATGTTGTTGATTGATCTACAATCAACACACATATGCCATGTACCATCCTTCTTAGGCACTAGGAGCACTGGTACAGCACATGGGCTCAAGCTCTCTCGGATATAGCCCTTCTCCATGAGTTCCTCTACTTGTCTTTGCAACTCCTTGGTCTCAAACGGGTTGGTTCTGTATGCTGGTCGGTTTGGAAGTGTAGATCCTGGAACAAAGTCTATCTGGTGCTCAATCCCTCGCAAAGGAGGTAACCCAATGGTATTGTCCTCTGGAAATACATCTTGGAACTCCTGCAAAAGAGAAACCATTTCACTCGGATACACCGGTGTAGAATCTGTTAAGTTCAAAAAAGTTTCTTTAAACACAAGTAAGATAGCTGATTGTTTAGAGTAGAGAGTTCTTTTGATATCACCCATGTTGGCATAGAAGTTTGGCTGCTTAGTTCCAGCCGGTTTGAGATCAATCTCCTTCTTCTTTTGGAGGTGCATCTGATCATGCTGAACTTCCTTAGGTGTCAAGGGAACCAGGACAGTCTTGTGACCCTTGAACTCAAAGGAGTGCTTGTTGGTGAAGCCATCATGGATAACTCGGCGATCAGATTGCCAAGGTCTCCCAAGAAGTATGTGTTAGTTTTATCAGAGCTCAGGCTGTGTGTGTGAAGAGCCCGCCATTAAAGGCTGAGAGAGAGCTTGAGAGTCAAAGAGAAGGGTCTGATCTAAACAAAGAGGTGTTTTGAATCAGAAACAAAGTATAAGAGATTAAGAGAGATTAAGAGAGATTTTGAGTATAAGAAAGAGGTAGATTAAAGGGAGACAGATCAAGAACGAGAACTCTTAGGAAGGAGAAGGGGAAATCCCCCTAACTCTCTTAACCATTACAAATCGCCCAATGGGTCTTTTTATAAGCTTTTCAAGGCTGAAACATAAACCTAAATCTAATGGCTGATAGGACTTGAAGATGGACGCCTAGGATTCATTCTTGGAGTGGTCTTGATGCAATCTGAGTGATGGGAGCTGATTGGGTTGTCAAAGGGAAGGCTGGCTCCTTATTAGCTTCTCATAGGCGCCCATGAATGTTCCCATGTATCTGTCCAGATACATGGTCCCCTACACAGCTTCTGGACAGCTCATGCCAGCTCACTCTTTCGTCTTCTTCTCTTAAAGGTTTGTCTTCTTCTCTTAAGCTTTTGTCTTCTTCTCTTAAGCTTTTGTCTTCTTCTCTTAAAGATCAGAAGCTCTTCTTTTAGTCCCGGACTTTGCACGGGCCGTACCTTTTCGCCCTATTTTTGCACAAACTCCCCAAACATCATTACAACCGTAATGTGAACATCTTTGGGTCGCCCTATTTTTGCACGGTCCGTACCTCGCCCTATTTTTGCACGGTCCGTAACTCGCCCTATTTTTGCACGGTCCGTACCTGGCCCTATTTTTGCACAAGTCTCAAATCTTCTCAAATGGTCGAGTGTAAAAGTTTCGGGTCAACCTGGTCCGTACGGATCCGTACGGTCCGAGTACATCCGTCCGTACCAAATTCGTACGGCCTTGCCCTAACTTTGCACATTCTCCCATTTGCTCCTGAACAGCCTTCTAAGTCCCTCCTGGACTTGGCCCTATCTTTGCACAACCTCCAGAGCACTTCTAAACACCTTTAGTCACTTCTAAAGCCTTGGAGTTAATCACCGGAGGTTTCACCCTAACTTTGCACCAGACCCAAACTCATCTCAACTCTTCCTTTGGCTCCATTTCTTTCTTCAAGTTAATACTCCCCCTCAAGCTTGACTTTATAGATCCTTAATCAAGCTTGGAACCTTGAAGAACTCCCTCATTAAAAACCTTAAGAGAGAAAACCCTCCTTAGGGATAAAACCCTCATAAGGAAAAGAGTAGAGCCTTCAAGGCCTAGGGATTGGCCAGTGAGTCTTTGGTGTTCTCATCAGTGTGATGGACACTAAAGACCCTGGATCATGGCCTAACCGTGATGTGCAACTCATTGGCTTCATTGCACATTACCAACTCCTTCTCGGATCTCTTCTTTGGGGCTGGCTTGTGTCTTCCCTTCTCTCATGGCTTCTTGCCGTCCCCATCAGGTCAGATCACACGCTTAGCTTCTCTTTGTCTTCTTGAGTATCCAAGTAAGGTACCTGATACATCATTCTACAAGTGTATCAGTTCTCAAGAGATAAACCTATCATGAATGTATATAAAGAGATAAGATCAGGTTTACTCCCTTGTTTAGATGGTGAGGAGTGGCTGCTCTGAACTAGCCACTTGAATCCTTCACTTGCTGAGCTTAACAGATCCTTCTCTTATCATGCAAGCTCATCCACACTCCCCCTAAAGCTTGAGACCAAGTATAGAGAAGGTCCAAGCTTGAAGGGTGAGCGCATGTTAAATCCATGATAATTCATGTGGAGGGCACCACCATCTTCTTCAGATTTGATGCTTGAGTCTCCACTACATCACCACTGTATTGAGGAGATACCTCAGTCCACTCTACAAGCCCCTCACACTTAGCTTGTTGGGTGACCTTCTTCTTCCCTCACAACGGCTTGATCTCTTCTAGATCAGCATGCAATGGCCTTGAGTAACATAGGTCATTGAGCTCTAGGATCATCAGGTGGCTCACTTTTCTCCCCTCCTCAAGCTTGGATTCGTTATGTCTCCAAGCTTGAAGTGAGCCTCAATGAGCCTTACGATCAGGAGCACACCACATACATGGACTGTGCATTCAACCACTGATCAACCCTTTTCCTTTATCTCCAATGCCTACTGATCATCAGTCTCCTCCAGACTTAAGTGATGATCACTTGCCTTGTGTATCCCCACATACACCCCAGCACCAATAACTCTCCATTGCTGAAACAATGGGCACTGCCTTCTCTTTCTTGATTTGGTTAGACACTGAACACTTCTTATGTTCCTGTACAGCACTCAAACTCAAGTAAAGATTAGACACAATGCATTGGCATTTTACCAATGTCTTCCTAGCTTTGCAATTAGATGACCTATTATTATCATTAAGATCCATCTAATGCCAGCTTTCCATTCTCTAAATGCAAGCAAGTTCTTTTCAAGAATCAGGTCAAGACATTTAGGCTACTTCATAATCAGTATGCAACAACCTTTATTCTGATTCTAATGCAAGCAAGCTGGAAAAGACATTTAATCTAGCAACCTAGCAACACAAGTCATTTAGAATCGTGGCTATGCCATATTATTATGAATAATCAGACCCAATGCTATGCTTTCAATCTGTCTACTTCCTGAATGCACCAGATTCAGAACATACTATCCAATATCTTGATTAGCAAACATTATAGAACAGGAGCAAGCATTTTAAAAGTCACTCATCACTCAAGACTCTTTATAGCATCCTTGGACAGATTCTAAACAATCTCATTTAGCAATTTTTAAACAAGTATCCTCAGGTTACACATCAAATCACAACACCCAGCACATTATACTCAAGCTTTATACAAAAGGAAAGAGCTATCTTACAGCCAAGGATCATTGTATAGATCCTTGATTCCATTGGACAGAATCTGAGTTGTTGGCGTGCACTCCAACTTCTCCATCTTCCATGGACCTTTCCTTTCACCCAACCATGGCAAAGACTCTACCTTTCTTCACTTTCAAGACGCCATCACCATGAACAAGAGGAAAGCTTTCATCTTTCTTCTTGGAAAGTGTATAGAACCCATGAACAAGCTGCTTGAAGAGGGTAGCTAATCAAATTCATAGCTTCTGTCTCATAGTTTCTTCTTTCTTCAGGACGCATGAGAGAGTGGTAGAGACCAAGAACAGCTTCTGGAAACATCATGAATGGACCACACCTTCTTCTGGACAGAAACTTCTTCTTGGTTTAAAATCACCATGGGAGAGAGCTTGACCTTGCGGAAGCTTGGAACCAAGTTCTGATGAACCTGGCTCTGATACCATGTTAGTTTTATCAGAGCTCAGGCTGTGTGTGTGAAGAGCCCGCCATTAAAGGCTGAGAGAGAGCTTGAGAGTCAAAGAGAAGGGTCTGATCTAAACAAAGAGGTGTTTTGAATCAGAAACAAAGTATAAGAGATTAAGAGAGATTAAGAGAGATTTTGAGTATAAGAAAGAGGTAGATTAAAGGGAGACTGATCAAGAACGAGAACTCTTAGGAAGGAGAAGGGGAAATCCCCCTAACTCTCTTAACCATTACAAATCGCCCAATGGGTCTTTTCATAAGCTTTTCAAGGCTGAAACATAAACCTAAATCTAATGGCTGATAGGACTTGAAGATGGACGCCTAGGATTCATTCTTGGAGTGGTCTTGATGCAATCTGAGTGATGGGAGCTGATTGGTTGGTCAAAGGGAAGGCTGGCTCCTTATTAGCTTCTCATAGGCGCCCATGAATGTTCCCATGTATCTGTCCAGATACATGGTCCCCTACACAGCTTCTGGACAGCTCATGCCAGCTCACTCTTTCGTCTTCTTCTCTTAAAGGTTTGTCTTCTTCTCTTAAGCTTTTGTCTTCTTCTCTTAAGCTTTTGTCTTCTTCTCTTAAAGATCAGAAGCTCTTCTTTTAGTCCCGGACTTTGCACGGGCCGTACCTTTTCGCCCTATTTTTGCACAAACTCCCCAAACATCATTACAACCGTAATGTGAACATCTTTGGGTCGCCCTATTTTTGCACGGTCCGTACCTCGCCCTATTTTTGCACGGTCCGTAACTCGCCCTATTTTTGCACGGTCCGTACCTGGCCCTATTTTTGCACAAGTCTCAAATCTTCTCAAATGGTCGAGTGTAAAAGTTTCGGGTCAACCTGGTCCGTACGGATCCGTACGGTCCGAGTACATCCGTTCGTACCAAATTCGTACGGCCTTGCCCTAACTTTGCACATTCTCCCATTTGCTCCTGAACAGCCTTCTAAGTCCCTCCTGGACTTGGCCCTATCTTTGCACAACCTCCAGAGCACTTCTAAACACCTTTAGTCACTTCTAAAGCCTTGGAGTTAATCTCCGGAGGTTTCACCCTAACTTTGCACCAGACCCAAACTCATCTCAACTTTTCCTTTGGCTCCATTTCTTTCTTCAAGTTAACAGTATGTGACCAGCTTCCATAGGCAACACATCACACAAGACTTCATCTTCATATCTTCCTATGGCTAAAGGAATGAGCACTTGATTTGAAACCTTCATGGTGCCTTCTTCATTCAGCCATTGTAGTCGGTAAGGTTTGGGATGCTTCTGAACCTTCAAACCCAACTTCTTGACCATTGTCTCACTAGCAGCATTCACCAACTACCTCCATCCACTATGAGGCTGCAAACCTTTCCTTGCACCAAGCACCGGGTATAGAATAGGTTCTCTCGTTGCTCTAGCTACTCAGTCTTGGTTTGCAAGCTTAGAAGCCTTCTAGCTACTAAGAGCTTCCCCTGGACTGGTCCTTCTTCATGCTCTTCTTCAGTCTCTTCTTGGTCAGACTCGGTGTTGTCATCTTCTGAGGCATACTCACCATCTTCCAGTAAGATCATGACTCTCTTGTTGGTACACAAATTGGCATAATGACCTCGTCCTTGGCACTTGAAACACTTGACATCACGAGCTCTGGAACTAGAAGCCTTAGCCTTGCCCTTGCCCTTTTTAAGAGAATTGCTTGGTTTTGTTTCTTCCTTCGGATAGGACTTGTTGTCTTTCTGAAACGGTTTAGATTCCTTAGGATAAGGTGACTTCTCTTCCTTGGTGTTGTGTAACCGGTTGGATCCATAGTTGGCTCGTGAATGTCCCTTCCTCTTGAGCTGTTGTTCCACAAGAATAGCCTTATGTAGCATCTCTTCTAGCTCCACATAATGTTGCATCTCAACATTATCTTGTATGTCTCGTTTTAGACCACATAGGAAACTTGACATGGTTGCTTCTCTATCTTCTGATATGCTAGCCCTTAGCATGAGCAACTCCATCTCCTGATAGTACTCCTCCACTGATCTTGAACCTTGAGTAAGCTTCCTGAGCCGGTGATGCAAGTCTCTGTGGTAATGACTTGGAACAAACCTCTTGCGCATGATAGACTTCATCTCTGTCCAAGTCTCAATTGGTTCCTCTCAAAGAGCAGTATTTGAGGACAAATCCTTTTAAAGGAGGAGGGGATGGTGCGATCTGGATCAGCCTCAACTTCATGGATTTGAAGCTCGTGTGTTCACTAGCAAATTCTCTGCTTATGGATTGTTTCAATGAGCCAAAGAAGGAGATTAATGGCTTGCACCAATTGAAGCAGCATGATAATAGAAGATCGATGGAGCAGAGAATTACATGGACTAAGGATAATCTTCTCACGTTCTACATGGATCAGAAAGAGAGCAAGGACGTGGTGGACTTGTTCATGGACAAGCCCAAGAAGATGTTTTCTGAAAATAGGCCTTTCAAGCCCAAGAAGTGGAAAGATAAACCAGCTTGGTTTAGGCTGGCCGATTTCTTTATCTCAAGTGTATTTCTGATTTCTTGTAATTCTAAACCAAGTAGGATTAGGTTTTCGTTTTAATAAACCCATTAGGAATAGGATTAGGGTTAGGGTTTTATAAACCAACTAGAAATAGGTTTTGGTTTTCTATTTTCGAATTAGGGTAGGGTTTTCTAGTTAGGGTTTTCTGTTTTGTCTTTATAAAGCCAAAAGCAGCACATATTGTAACTTACACATTCTTTTAATAAAAATCAGAGCTTTTGGCTTTCAAACTCGTCCCTTTGGGGACCTCCCTTCATTGTTCACGTGGTGAACAAGTTTCTTTGTCACACAAGGTTGCGCGAGCTTCTGTGATTCATCCTAGACATGAAGCAGGGTTATCCTGTGTCTCAGGAGTCGCTAAACAACTCTAGAGCAGTCCATAGCTCTATGGTGAAGATCATCCAACGTCCTGGAGCTTCTCAGGCTCAAGGATCCGCCCATCATCCCTCAAGTGTGACTGGGACGAGGTCTTCCTATCCAAGGCCGCACCAACTGATGTCAGTGGGGCTGCTATGGTGCTGAAGTCTTTGACAAACCTCCTATAGAAACTGGCCAAACCATGGAAACTCCTCACATGGCCGATGGTAGTTGGGGTAGGCCAATCCTGCACGGCTTTAATCTTCTCCTCATCTACTTTCAATCCCTGTGAACTAACAACAAAGCCTAGGAATACTAGTTGATCAGTGCAAAAGGTACACTTCTTAAGGTTAGCATATAGATGTTCTAGGCGCAGTGTTTCCAAAACCTTTTCAAGATGTTTAAGATGATCTTCTAAGCTAGTGCTATAGATCAAAATATCATCAAAGTAAACAACTATAAACTTACAGATGTATGCCCTTAAGACATGGTTCATGAGGCGCATGAAGGTGCTTGGGGCATTGGTGAGGCCAAATGGCATGACTAGCCACTCATAGAGTCCCCTTTTGGTTTTAAAGGCAGTCTTCCACTCATCACCTTCCTTCATTCTAACCTGGTGATAACCACTCTTCAGGTCTATCTTGGAGAAGATAGTGGCACCACTGAGCTCATCCAGCATGTCATCAAGTCTTGGTATTGGGTGTCTATACTTGATGGTTATGTTGTTGATGGCACGGCAGTCTACACACATCCTCCAAGTCCCATCTTTCTTTGGCACCAATAGAACAGGAACAGCACAAGGGCTTAGACTCTCCCTGATGTATCCCTTATCCATCAAGTCTTGCACCTGCTTCTCTAGTTCTTTGGCTTCCTCCGGGTTCACCCTATAGGCTGGGCGGTTTGGTAATGGAGCTCCTGGAATGAGGTCAATCTGGTGTTCTATACCTCTAATAGGTGGTAAACCAGTGGGTATGTCTTCTGGAAATAGATCCTGGAACTTCTCAATGAGTTGAACCACGGATGGGGGAAGTTCTTGTTCCTCATAACCTGTCAACACACCTTCCTTAAAGATCATTAGTAGCACCTGTGTTTTGCATTCTAATGATTTTAAGACTTGTTGGGAAGTGGTGTATAGGTTAGTCTTACTTGCCTTGTTACCTTTGTCCATCTCTTTTTGCATGTCTAGGACTTGCTGTGGTGTCAAAGGAGCAAGGTTGTGCTTGCGGTTGTTGTGAGTGAAGCTGTAGAAGTTGGTGCGGCCATTGTGGATTGTCTCCTTGTCAAACTGCCAAGGTCTCCCTAGCAGGAGATGTCCAGCTTGCATAGGAACAACATCACAAGTCACCTGATCAGCATATCTGCCTATGCTGAATGGAATCACCACTTGTTCACCAATCTTCAACTCAGTCTCATCATTCAACCACTTGAGCCGGTATGGCTTGGGATGCTTTGTCTTCTTGAGACCTAACTTGTCAACCAAGTACTTGCTAGCAACATTAGTACACGAGCCTCCATCAATGATCAGACTGCATACCTTAGAGTCTATGGTGCATCTAGTGTGGAAAATGTTTTCCCTTTGAATGGTTTCTGGCTCAAACATAGCACTTAGGGCTCTCCTGGTCACAAGTATCTCTCCCTCATCTGGATAGTCAGTGATCTCTTCATCAGTGCCAGCCGTTTCTTCTTCAGCCTCTTCTTGAGTCTCATATCCTCCATCTTCTCTAAGGATCATTACTCTCTGGTTAGGACAGTCTCGGGCATAATGTCCTTTCCCTTGACATTTGTAGCAAGTAATGTCACGGTTCCTAGGTGCAGCACCCTTTCCTTGATCAGTCTTGTTGCCCTTGGAAACCTCTGGTGCTGGATTCTTCTTGAACCGGCTCTCCACCTCAATGGACTTGCCTTTGTCATTGTTCTTTTGTACTGGTGGTGTCCAAGTACTCTTGCTTCTGCTGGTGGCTATGGTCTTTCTCTTGATGTGTTGCTCGGCTTGAATAACATAGTGCAACAAGTCATGGAAGTGTTCATAGTTCTGCCTCTCCACCTTTCTTGTGATCCGGTCTTGTAAACCATCTAGGAATTGTGCCATCAAAGTCTCCTCAGAGTCTTGTACCTCCAAACGGTTCCTGAGTATTGAGATGAAGAACCAGAAGAGAATAAGAGACACTGATCAGAATGGACAAAGTGGAGAAGGAACTCGGAGACTTGAGGAACAAGGCATTCCGTACAAAACTTGGAACTCAAGTCATCCAAGAGAAGACCTAGCTTGACTTGGAAGACAAGGCAAGTTTCACTCACTTGCCAACCTTACTCACGGATGGGAGGAGTGCTCTCTGGAGCAAGTTTGAATTCAAAATAGGAGAAGTCACATGATTCAAATCAGGCAAGAGTGGCCTGTTAGGAAAGGTCACTCTCAGCATCAGGAATCTCGACCAGAGAGGACCAGGATGACCAGAGAGGACCAGGACCACTTGCATTAGTTTATTGTTTCCCTTTTGTTTGTTCCTAAATGTCACTGTCCTCTCTCTCTCTGGTTCCCTATAAAACAATGTAGTAGGTAGAATGAATTAATTAAGGAGAAATAAACCTCCTCTTTACTTGTTTACTCTCTCTCTCTCTTCTCTCACGAAAATACTCTTCTCCTCTCTCTTTCATCAAGTGTTCTTCATGTTCTTGCTGTTCTTCAGCTCATTCTCTCTTAAACTCTCTTAAACTTACATGGTATCAGAGCTACTCAAGCTCCTAAACCTCTATTCTTCTTCCGCAATACACTCTTCTTCATCTCCTCTCAAGTTTCCAGCAAAACCTAAACTATTATCCAGTGGGTAATAGCAAGGGTCCTCTGTTTTTCCTCTGTTTTTCCTCTGTTTTCCTCTGTTTTTCCTCTGTTTTCCTCTGTTTTTCCTCTGTTTTGGTCGAGTTCTCCTCTTTGTTCTTGTTTCTCTGGGTATATCATTCAGATTCCTGGAGTATACAAGTTGTTCTTGAGGTTCTTTCATTTCCAGTTCACCAAACTCTCAAACTTTTCAGAAACACTCTATTACCCAACTGTCCATAGCATTCAAGATGGAGCAAAACAAGGCTGTTGTGGTTCCTGTAACCTTGAAAGGGTTAAACTACCTTCTCTGGTCAAGACTTGTGAAGACTGCTCTTGGAGGTCGTGGCTTATGGAGTCATGTGACAGAAGGTCAAGCCCCAAAGCTGGTAACACAAGGTGAAGATGGCCAAGAGGTTGTAGCTGTTGATGAAACCAAATGGGTTCAAGAAGACTTTCTGGTGCTGTCAGCCATCCAAAACTCTCTTGACCCAAGTATCCTAGAGGCATATTCCTACTGTGAAACCTCTAAGGAACTGTGGGATACTCTGTATAAGGTGTATGGGAATGTCTCCAACCTTAGCAGAGTCTTTGAAGTGAAGAGAGCCATCAACTCTCTCAAGCAAGAAGACATGGACTTCAATCAGTTCTTTGGGAAGTTCAGGTCACTTTGGGCTGAGTTTGAAATGCTCAGACCGAGTACAACTGATCCAGTGGTTTTAAATGAAAGGCGTGAGCAAGACAAGGTCTTTGGACTGCTCCTGACCCTTAACCCTTGCTACAATGATTTGATTAAGCACATACTCAGAGCTGAGAAGCTACCATCCCTGGATGAAGTGTGTGCTCAAATCCAGAGGGAACAAGGATCAGTGGGTTTGTTTGAAGGAAAGGGAGAGCTTCCCATGGCACACAAGGTGGAAGTAGCAGTTGCTAACAAGGGATACTACAGGCAGGATGACAGGAAGGTGTGGGTGTGTGATCATTGCAAGAAGAAAGGCCACATGAAGGACAAGTGCTGGATCCTTCACCCTCACCTCAAACCTGCCAAGTTCAAAGAACCAAGAAGTCAGTACATGGATGCAAAAGCACACTTCTCCTCAGACACGCCAGAACCATCCACACCATCTATGTGCTCAACCATGCGCCCTCATGTTGGTTCAAATGCAGCTGGTGAAGCCAAAACCATGGCGACAAGTGCTCTGTCTACCTTGAGGACCACTCAGGATGAGACTATCAAGAGGTCAGACCTTGATGCTCTTATCAAAGCCCTCAAGGAGAACTCTGGTATTGGTCTTGGAACCTCTTTAAATGCATTACACACTACTGGTCAGAATCCTAAACCACTAGTAATAGATTCAGGGGCTTCTCACCACATGATTAGTGATGCTAGTCTAATCAGTAACATAGAACCTGCCTTAGGTAATGTGATGATAGCTAATGGTGAGAAAGTACCCATTAAAGGTATAGGGAACTTGAAACTGTTTAACAAAGATTCAAAGGCATTTTACATGCCCACATTCACCTCCAATTTGCTATCTGTTAAAAAGGCTACCAGTGATCTGAATTGCCTTGCTGTTTTTAGTCCTAATGATGTCTACTTTCAGGATATTGAGACCAGTAGTTTACTTGGCAAAGGTGTGACCAAGGAGGGCTTGTATCTGCTTGAAGACACCAAATGCTTGTCTGATTTATCTTATGCTTTTAGTTCATCTCCTGTTTTACCTAAAGATGCAATCTGGCATGCTAAACTAGGACACCCTCATTCACGTGCACTGAGCTTGATGTTGCCTAGTATTTCCTTTAAGAATGATAGTTGTGAGGCTTGTATTCTTGGCAAACATTGCAAATCTGTTTTCCCTAAATCAGTAACCAAGTATGAAAGTTGCTTTGCTCTCATTCACTCTGATGTTTGGACTGCACCATGTTTATCAAGAGAAAACCATAAGTATTTTGTGACATTTATAGATGAGAAATCAAAATATACTTGGTTAACCTTGCTTCAATCAAAGGATAGGGTGTTAGAAGCTTTTATAAACTTTCAAAACTACATAACTAACCATTTCAATGTTAAGATTAAAATTCTTAGATCAGACAATTGAGGGGAGTATACTAGCAATGCTTTCAAAGCACACCTCAACAAACATGGGATCATTCACCAGACAAGCTGCCCTTATACCCCACAGCAAAATGGTGTAGCTGAGAGGAAAAATCGACATCTAATGGAGGTGGCCAGAAGCATGATGTTTCACACCAATGTTCCCAAAAGGTTTTGGGGGGATGCTGTGATCACTGCTTGCTACCTAATCAACAGAATCCCTACTAAGATCCTCCAAGATGTCTCTCCTTATGAGGTACTAAACAAGACTTATCCATTTATTGACCATTTACGTGTGTTTGGGTGTGTGTGCTTTGTCTTGATACCAGGTGAGCTAAGAAACAAGCTTGAAGCTAAAAGTGTCAAAGCTATCTTCATTGGGTATTCACCAAACCAGAAAGGTTACAAATGCTATGTTCCAGAAACAAGGAAGGTTATGGTCTCTAGAGATGTGAAGTTCTTAGAATCAAGAGGCTTCTATGATGAGAAAAGTTGGGATAGCTTGAAGGATCTGTCTCAAGCTCCCTCAGATAGAGCAAACAACCTAAGGATACTGATGGAGAATCTGGGAATCAGTTTCTCAAACCCACAAGTGGCGCCTAACACAGCTTCTCCTTCAGCTGATACTGGACCAGAGGGTGAAGAAGCCACTCATCCTGATCCTGAGGGGGGCAATGATCATGAACCAGAACAACCACAAGGTTCACAAACTCATGATCAGGAGAGTGTACTACATGAACATGAAACTGCTCAAGTTCAAGATGAAGTAGAGCAGCAAGAAGTTCAAGAAGTTCAAGCTCAACCACTAAGGAGGAGTACAAGGACAAGGAACCCTCCTTCAAACTGGAAGAACACAAGGGTATACTACAACAGTCAAGCAGTAGCTCATCCAACATCAGCAGTGTGTTCCCTTGCAAGATTTCCACTTGAGCATCAAGCCTTTATCACTGGGTTAGATCAGGGATCTGTACCAAGGTCATATGAGGAAGCCATGGAGAACAAGGAGTGGAGGGACTCTGTTGATGATGAAGCAAATGCCATGATCATCAATGATACCTGGTATGAAAGTGAACTCCCAATAGGAAAGAAGGCAGTTTCAAGCAAATGGGTGTTCACCATCAAGTATCTACCAAATGGAAAGGAAGAGAGAAAGAAGTCGAGACTAGTGGCAAGAGGATTCACCCAGACCTATGGAGAAGACTATGTGGACACATTTGCACCAGTAGCCAAACTTCATACAATCCGGATCATTCTCTCTATTGCAACCAACCTGGAATGGGAGTTGTGGCAGATGGATGTCAAGAATGCTTTCCTACAAGGTGTAAGTTTAAGAGATTTAAGAG
>CAJHQP010004477.1:0-54881 GCA_905132765.1 Moricandia arvensis | reverse complement strand
AGACGTCCGGCTCGCGACAAAGAATCTTCGGCTCGGCTTAACGCTGGCGGCGAAAGGGTCAACTTATGAGTACTTTTAGCCGGAAAAAAAGTACTCCAAGCCGGCTTACTGAGCAGACCAGAGAAGACGGTTTAAAGACTCTCCTTCCTTGGTTCAGATATTCGGCCCGACGAGTAAAGGCCCAATAAGGGTGGAATGTAATTAGGGCATTCCCAATTTAGTTATAAAAGGGGAAGGGATGGCCAACTAAAAGGAGGCAGTTCTTTAGAGAGCACTAATCACTTTACCTTGTAACATTTTCTGGCATAAATAAAAGTTTTCTTGTGATCAACCCACGACGAGTTTCAGTCGTGTTGTCTAAAACTCGGTTCAAAACAATTGGTGCCCACCGTGGGGCTAGCTCTCAAAGCACACTGCTCAAATGACTCACCCAAGTTCCACCTCCGGGAACGAACCGGAACCCATTGTCGACACCGCGCCGCAAGCCTCGACAGAGTTCATGGACACCATCATGGCGCGTTTCGCTCAACAAGAAGAAGTTCAAAAGTCACTAACGCATAGCTGGCCGCGCTTGTAGTCGCTCTCGCTCTTCCCTCTGGCGTACCGAGTAATCCTCCGACGGTACGTCGCCAGCTGTTCCATACCAACCCAGAGACCGGAGCCCAGGAACAGCACGCCGACGTCCTTGACCCACTGGTTTGCAACCGAGATCCAGAATCCTGGAGGGTCCGACATAACCACCTTTCGAGAAATCGCTGCTCTCAAACTCTCACTCTCCGAAATAAGCTCGAAGATCCACACGTAACGAGCTCCGCTCCCAGATCGACCGAGTCCTTGCTGTGACGTCCCGAACACCATTCTCTCGCCGCATCAGCGACGTGCGACTTCGCTCTACCAAAAAGTTCCGTCTACCCACTTACTCCGGCGAATCTGACCCTACGGACCACATGACGGCCTTCAACACAGCCATGGGGAGGGGCAAACTTCACCGCCGAAGAAAAAGAAGCCGGCTTTTGCCAACTGTTTTGTCGAAAGCCTTACCGGACCGGCACTGACGTGGTTCTCACGCCTCCCGGAAAACTCCGTTGACAGCTTTCGTGATCTTTCGGCGGCTTTCCTGAAACATTATATAATGTTCACGAGACAGGGAGCGACCGCTTCAGACCTATGGAAAATGTCTCAGTCCTCAACTCTGAGCCTCCGCGACTTTATGGAGAAATTCAAGGCAGTCGTTTCAACCGTCAATATACCCGACAATATCGCCGTAGAAGCTTTAATGAAAACCCTCTGGGTCCATTCAAAGTTTCGCGACGATTTGTATCGTCACCCGACAACTTCCCTGCAAGACGCTATCGCTCGGTCCAACAACTTCATCCGTATGAAAGAAGACACTCGAGCGATCCTCAACAAAAAAACGCGACAAAGCAAGTACCGTCACGAATGACTGACGCACGGCAAGAGCCACGCCAACATGCCGTCGCAGAGAGAAATGATCGGAGAAAAGGCTTTGTATATGTAGTCGACGAAGATAACCTCCCGTCCTCAACTGTCGTCGTCCGAGAAAAGGGATGGAACCACTGGGAAAGGGAACCCGACGGTAAAAATCAAACCCCCTCCGCGTCCTCTAGCCAAGTCGACTTAACTAAATATTGCGAATACCATAAGGTTAGGGGTCATGACACAAAGGAGTTCAAGTAGCTTCACGAAGCACTGCTCACCTCCTTCAGTACTAGTAATGCAAAGATCGAACCGCCAAAACAGCGGCCTAAGAACAACAAAAGCTGGAGTAAAACAAAGGAGAAAAGGGCTCAGCGACCTCACAGCAAACATTCGCAGGAGGATCCTCGCGATAAGGGAAAAGCAGGTCTGCCAGCCGAACGAGAAAAAACCGACACATAGGCCAACGAGGAGCACCCAAGACACCGTAGAAGCGTTGATGTCATATTGGCCCGATCAGGAGACTCATCCGATGATGATATGTCATTTGACGGTAAAGATCTGCGCATGCGACTAACGCGCCAACCAGCAAAACATTATCAAAGCAACGATCTCCGTCTAAGATTAGAGCAAAAGTCGACTATCGACGAAGGTTTCCCGGGCAGAACCCCCGATCTCCGAATGCTTCTCACCAAGACCCGCAACAAACAGCTTGTCCTCCCATCTGTACCCTACGATGCTCAAACACAGCCGCCTTCCACAGACCTACGTGATAAGTTGAATTCCAACAAGGACGACCTCCGCTGGAGCCTTAACCCAGCGGCAAAATGGCGACCTACGAGATAATCTCATGCGTGACAAACATTATACGGAACAGGATTCGGCTCCAACAACTAGCGACCTGAGGACCCTAATACGAGCAAAACAAAGCAAAGGCCAATCACGGCTCAACGTGATTATGGGTGGCTCGCCTCCATGCGGAGACTTGTACGGTCAATCAAAAATTATCATCGACAAGCAGTAACTTCCCAGAAATGGCCAGCGTGACCCGAGAATGATCCTTCAATCACTTTCTCGGCAGTCGACACCATCGGCATCCACGCGCCTCACAATAACCCACTTCTCGTAGAACTCGGATCGCCGCATGTTATGTTACCAAGGTGTTGATTGACACTGGTAGTTCGTCGACCTTATATTTCACAACACCCTTGAAAAAATGGGAATCGACCTACACAACATGAAGCCATCTTCTCGTTCCCTCACCGGCTTTAATGGATCCTCAGAATTGATGATAGGGACAATTCGGATACCGGTATACGCCTGCAGTGTTGTTTGCACGGTTAAATTCTCAGTGATAAGCACGGACGCCCCTTACAATGTCATCCTCGGAACCCCGTGGAAACATTCGATGCAAGCAGTCCCGTCGACATACCACCAATGTGTTAAATTCCTGGGACCGGATGGGACAATACATACATTGCGGGGAAACCAGCAAGCCGTGCGGGACATTTTGATCGCCACGGTCAAACTACAACGATCATCACCTCACGTCAACTCGATCTCTCAAAAAACTAGTCGTTGGGGTCAGTCCAACAAATCGTGTCCCCCACAGGAGGAAATCTCATAAGTCATCATCGATGACGCCGATCCAAGCAAAGTTATCTGAATCGGCGCTTACCTCTCTGATGACCTACGCGCTCAGATTGTCTACTTTCTCAAACAAAACTCTTCCACTTTTGCCTGGAAAACCACGGATATGTGGGGCATAGATCTGACGATTATTACGTATGAGCTGAATGTCGACCCCACCTTTAAGCCGATCCGACAAAAACGACGTAAGCTTGGTCCTGAAAGGTCAAAGGCGGTGAACGACGAAGTAGAGCGCTTACTCGCAGCCGGCTCGATCGCCGCGGTACGATACCCCGAATGGCTTGCAAACCCCATCGTGGTCAAGAAAAGAACGGTAAATGGTGTGTTTGCATCGATTTCACCGACCTCAATAAAGCCTGCCCAAAAGATAGTTATCCACTCCCCCACATCGACAGATTGATCGAGTCAACCGCTGGTAACGAGCTCCTCACTTTTATCGACACCTTTTCGGGTTACAATCAAATATTGATGCACCCGGACGACAGCGAGAAAACCGCATTTATCACCGACAAGGAAACATACTGTTACAAAGTGATGCCCTTCGGTTTAAAGAACGCCGGCACAACCTACCAAAGACTCGTGAACCGAATGTTCGCCGATAAGCTGGGGACTTCGATGGAAGTATACATCAACGATATGTTGGTTAAGTCACTCCACGCGACAGACCATCTGGGATATCTGTAGAGCTGTTTCAAAACGCTGAACGAGTACGGTATGAAATTAAACCCAGCCAAATGCACATTTGGCGTCATGTTGGGCGAATTCCTCGGTTACATCGTAACACAACGAGGAATCGAAGCCAACGTAAAACAGATCTCCGCCATACTCGATCTACCCAGCCCGAAAAATAGCAAGGAAGTCCAATGGTTAACCGGCAGGATAGCAGCATTGAACCGATTCATATCTCGATCCACCGACAAATGCCTTCCGTTCTACTACTTGTTGCGAGGTAACAAAAAATTCGCTTGGGACGAGAAATGCGAGGAAGCGTTCACACAGCTCAAAGAATACTTGACTTCTCCCCCCCTCCCCCCATCCTATCTAAGCCTGAGAATGGTGATACCCTATCACTTTACATCGCCGTCTCTTCGACAGCCGTCAGCAGCGTCCTTGTCCGCGACGATCGCGGCGAACAGCAACTCATCTTCTACACAAGCAAACGCATGACTGACCCCGAAACTCGCTATCCCACCTTGGAGAAGATGGCTCTCGCGGTTGTCGTTTCCTCACGAAAACTTTGGCCCTATTTTTCAGTCTCATTCGATTGTGATACTAACGAACCAACCGTTGCGCACCATCATGCAGAACACTAACCGATCCGGTCGTTTGTCTAAATGGGCGATCGAACTCAGCCAGTATGATATCTTTTATCATAACCGAATCGCCGCCAAATCTCAAGTGCTAGCCGATTTCCTAATTGAGCTACCACCAGAGCTCGAGCAAGATCTAACCCTCCCGAACAGCACCTGGATCTTACATTTTGACGGTTCTTCTACCGTCAAAGGATCTGGAACCGGGGTACAGCTTCAGTCGCCCACCGGCGAAATCATTCGACATTCTTTCGCATTCGATTTTGCCACCTCAAACAACGAAGCCGAATACCAATCTCTCATCGCCGGACTTCGACTCGCCAAAGCTGTGAAAGCCAAACGACTAAGCGCCTTTTGCGATTCCCAACTCGTCACGAGCCAATTCAACGGCGAGTACGATGCACGCAACCAGCGAATGGACACCTATCTCAAAGTGGTCCAGTCACTTGCCGGCGATTTTGAATTCTTCGAACTCACAAAAGTCCCCCGGGGAGAGAACGTATGCGTCGACACCCTCGCCGCTTTAGGCAGCAAGCTCAGCGACCAAGTTAAGCGCATGATCCCAATACACCGCATCGAAAAACCAAGTATCGACCTACCGGAAGACGGACAATCCCTGATCACCACGATAAACGAGGACCCCAGTGGATGATCGACTGCCTACTGAGAAAAATCGGAGAACGGCCTGACCTCGACTGGAGGACCGAATTCATCGACTACCTTGAACATAACTCGTTGCCCCCGGAAAAGTGGGCATCCAGACGACTTAAAGAGCGTAGCGCACATTATGTCGTCATTGATGGGAAATTATATCGGTGGACCGCAAAACAAGGTGCTGCTTTAATGCATCGCTGGTGATGCGATACGGATAGTGACGGCTGAAACGCACGACGGCGCCGCCGGTAACCATTCGGGAGGAAGGGCCCTGGCCCTTAAGGTTAAGTGCCTTGGTTTTTACTGGCCGATTATGAACACCGGTTGCGAAGAGTATGCACGGCATTGCGATATGTGTCAACGACACGCCCCCAACATCCTTCGTCCGACAGAACTATTACGGACAACCACGGCCCCTACCCATTCTTGAGGTTGGGGATGGACATTATCGAACCTCTACCCAACTCCCGACAAAGGCGATTCGTCCCTGTCCTAACCGACTACTTCACAAAATGGGTGGAAGCGAAAGCGTTTGTTCAAGTTACCGACAAAGAAATCCAACGTTTCATCTGGAAAAACATCATATGCCGACACGGTCTGCCATACGAGATCGTCACCGATAACGGGCACTCAATTCATGTTGGGAACTTTTAAGAGCTTCTGTGAACGCTGGCAAATCCGCCTTAGTTCCTCAACACCGAGATATCCACAAGGCAACGGCCAGGCCGAATCTTTGAATAAACTAATCATCGACGGCATTAAGAAACGCCACGACTTAAAAAAAGGAGCATGGGCCGACAAACTCGACGGAGTCCTCTGGTCACACCGGATAACTCCCCGAGGTGCGACAAAAGCCACCCCCTTTTCCTTATCATATGGAGTTGAAGAAATGGCACCAGCCGAAGTAAACGTTAAGAGCCTAAAGCGCAGCAAAATTCCACTCCTCGACTCTCTAAATCGCGATATGTTGATGGATGCTTTAGACCAAATCGAGGAGAAGAGAGATGAAGCTCTCCTGCGAATCCAAAACTACCAACATCAAATAGAGAGCTATTATAACAAACACATCAGGTCGCGTCCCCTCGACCTCGACGATCTGGTCTTACGCAAGGTATTCGAGAATACCAAGGAATGGCAGGCAGGCAAACTAGGAGCAAACTAGGAAGGCCCCTACAAGATCGTCGAAGTCATCCATCCCGGAGTTTACCGGCTGGAAACATCTATAGGCGACCCCGTACCACGCGCATGGAACGCTAAAAATCTCAAAAAATACTACGAGTAAAAAAAAACCGAGTAAATGCGCCCTCAAGGCCACTTTTACGACAAAAAAATGGGTAAATGCGCCCTCAAGGCCACTTTTACCGGAAAAAAAAACGGGTAAATGCGCCCTCAAGGCCACTTTTACCGACAAAAAAAAATGGGTAAATGCGCCCTCAAGGCCACTTCTACCCGACAAAAAAATGGGTAATGCGCCCTCAAGGCCACTTTTACCCGACAATAACGAACTAAGAACGGCTTGATCCCCTATC
Source organism: Moricandia arvensis (assembly GCA_905132765.1). Taxonomy (NCBI): domain Eukaryota; kingdom Viridiplantae; phylum Streptophyta; class Magnoliopsida; order Brassicales; family Brassicaceae; genus Moricandia; species Moricandia arvensis. The sequence goes on along the minus strand of CAJHQP010004477.1, from coordinate 48,301 downwards.
AGGGTACGTAGGCAGCCCCTTTCCTGGGTTCCAGCCATAATCACCATCCAATGTCTTTACCGAGAAAGACGAGCAAAGGTGACTGTCACTCCCGTGCGAATCACTTTTACTCGTCACCACCATGCTTACGACCAAGCAAAGGATTAAATCCACCAAGCTCTGGATCGTATAACAGCATCCACACTCGCTCTGTGGATCATCCCGATCAGACATGAACCAGAGCGATGACCGTATCACACTGATCAACGGTCCGGGAAATAATTCACGTCCCCTTTGAAAATTTCTCAGCAGGCTTCGCCAGCCGAAGCTGGCGAATTACTTGAAAAAGCAGAGCGAGAACCATTATTTCCCCTGGATATCCACCGTCTATCAAACGACGAAGGGGATTACTCCGATAATCTTAATCAATAAACCGATTAAACAGATTACTTCGACAAAAAGTTTTTACTCCGATAATCTTAATCAGTAAATCGATTAACCATATTACTTCGACAAAAAGTTTTTACTCCGATAATCTTAATTGGTAAAACGACTAAAACAGATTACGTCGACAAAAATTCCTTTTACTTCGATAATTCCGGTTGACGTGACGAATTACTTCGATTAGGATTTTTCATTTCGATAATCTCGGTCGGTAAAAAAGACTAAATGAATTACTTCGACAAAATTTTTACTTCGATAACTCTGGTTAACAAACAATCAAAGGAGTTATTTCGGCACAAAATTGGCAACTTAACGAAGTACTTCGGAATGGAAAAGGAGAAAAAAGCCTCAAGCCAAAGGGAGCAGTGAACTGAAAACATTGATTCTTCATAAAAGCGTACACAAGGCATCAAGTAATAACGTACAACAAACACCGAAAAGCTAAAGGTGACAGAGGAGATAAAAGTTCAAAAAAAAAAGAGAAGAAGAAGCGGGATGCGCAGCCGATCCGCAGAGCTTAATGAGGATTCTTGTTCCCGACTGGGTCACCTGACTCGGAAGGGCCCTTTGGGAGAACGGGTATTGAGTCAGGGCCGTCAAACCCCTCGATCTCCTCCAGTTCCTCACTCGGGGGCCTAGCTTTGTCGCTTTCAATGGTTTCACCGAACCTTCGCTCAGCTCCAAATTGAAACCCCCCGAAGCATCAGACACTTCAATCCCAGCATCACCTCCGTCCTTTACGACTCCACCCGGAGAAACTAACACATCCCCCAGGCGTTCCTCGGTAGAATGTCTCGGGGTCCTATGGGTAGATGCCGCCTCCTGATCGATCATGCCCGCATTGGATCCAAACGGATCTATTCCGGCAAGAAGCTCCTTACTCGCGAACGGCGACGCGAGGAACCAGGGGAGAAAGCGACAAATCGGAGTCCGGTATAACTCCAACTTCCAAACGGGTCGCCTCCGCCTTGAACCTCGCCTCCTCCCCTGGCAAATAAGTCCACAATCTCATGTGGGACGTTTACGCCCCGTCGCTTAAGCATCTGTAGGCATTTCCTCATCCCAAACTCCTGGCTATAGAAGCATCGTGCGGTATCATAAGCGTCGTAACGCGACTCACGCTCTCGGATCTTGTCGAAACGGCGGTTGCATTTCGCGATCATAGCTGCTTCAACCCTTGCTCGCTCGCGAGAAACCTCAAGGCTGCAGGAGTACTTCAGAAGCGCAACCTCTCTCAGAGCCTCATCCTTCCCCCGCTTCAGCGCCTCTATACCTTCCTTTAAGGCGGTGTTCTCTTCTCGGACACCCTCTACCTCAGTCGTCGCCCCCTCGAACTTCTGCGCCAAAATGCGTACTTCTCCTTCCAAAGTCGCTCCCCGACTAATTGCGTCGTCTCGCTCCTTTGCCATCTCCCCAAGGGTGATCCTCGTCTCTTCCTTTAGAGAGGAAATATGCCTCTTCTTGGCCCAAACCTTCTTCTCAGCTTGTCCCAGCTGAGAAAACGTCGTCTTCAGCTCGGAATCATACTTCTCCACTAAGAAGTTCATACTACTGGTGGCCTGCAAAAAGAAAGGGGAGAGAATTACTTCGCAGCAAAAGAAAACAAAGCGAAACCGCTTTGATCAATAAAAACAAAATAGGAGAAATGAAGGAGGGATTGAACCTACCAGTAATTTGGTTCCGGGGCCGCATCGACGTAGGCATCCCTAAACATCAAGGACTCGGTCTCGGGCAGATGGTCGGGGGCCACCTTTGATCTGTCGAACCATATTAGAGCATTCTAAGCCGTCGCGGACTAACTGGACATCAGCCTCATACGAGAAGTTGACCCGGTCAGGGAACAAAGCTCTGAGCCTTAGAGTGCTGCACCTCCCCGCGTCATCAGGTGCTACTGGATCTTCCTTCGATGATGGCTCATGGGCGACAGGCGGGCTAGCGTCCGTTCGGGCTCTTTCCCTCTTCCTCCTTTTGAGAGGTACGATCTCCTTTTCGGAAAAAGTATCTCCCCGCTTACGCGATGAAACCCTCAACGTCTCATCCCGTTCTGGGGCACGAAGACCCTCTGCGTCCAGACCCGCGACCTCTCCTCCTTCCCAAGCAACGACCGCGGCAACATCGGGTCCTCGTTGGAGCGACTTTCTCTTTTTCTTTCGGGTAGGCCCTCCCGAACATTTTCAGCGACATCAGTGTCGTGTCCCACTCCATCCCCGGGCAGAGGAACCCCCAAGGGGTCTCTTGCCACTCACTTTGGTTGGCTCGGGATCCGTACCATCAAGATGAACTTCTGAACGGGGAAATTCATCAATTCTCCCACCAGGGTGTATCTGCGGCGCATGATCCGGTGGATCCATCCCGTCCAGTCCCATTCCATCCAACAAACCCATAAAACTAGGAGCCGCCGATGGAACACCCAGCCGCTCCTCGACGACAGCAGAAAGATCTGGAAGCGTCTTCATCTTGCGCGCTATCTTTACTCGTTGTTGCTCCCCTTTTGAAAAAAAGTGTCAGACGTTTCTTCCCGGGACCTAACTTGGCCGGAAGATTGGAAACCCAGTCACATATGCGAGATGGTAATCGGTTAGACAAGGAGTTATCGATAAACAAAAATCAGGAGACAATTACCTTTTGAGATGCGATCTAAAGCCCGACGAATCCTCTCCTCACTGATATCAGGTCAGCGTTGATGGCTAAGTGCTGCTATAGCCCTTGCGTCGTCAAAAAAGCGTGAGCTTCCTGGATAATCAACCGTGTTCAGATGGTTCACTACAAAAAGAAAAAGGGGAACTTTTTAAACAACCAACCAAAATCCTTTAAATAACAGTTAGAATCTATCTACCGATGCGCCAGTTCCACAGAACCCGAAACTCGTCGCTCGGTGGCTCTTCGAAAGAGTACTCGTCGAACTTGACAAAGAAATAATATTGTTGCCAGTCCTGAGTCTTATTCGGATGACCCGTGATCACATTGTAGTTCGGTCGAATTTTGACCGAATACATCCCATCCGACTTAGGCCTTCACGAAGCACAACTCTTCGAACGTCCGAACGCTCATCGACACCTCGATCTCCACAGCCATCACCATCATGGTAACCGCTATGCGGAATGAACCATTCAGAAACTGACTGATGGCAACATCCCGACGAAACGCGTACGAAGTGATCAGGCGGGGGATAGGGAACCATAGCTTGGTGTCCTTCTGGAAGTACGATTTGTACACGCACTGGTGATACGTCCTGAGATTGGAAGGATGACTTTGGACGGGTGTTGGATATGAACCGAGAATTCGAAGGCACTTCTGGAACTTGGGATGGATTGATAGGATCGTCAAGAGGTGCGGAATAACTCTTGATATACCCACGATCTAAGGCTAACCACCTAAGAACGGTTGTAGTGCGTTGGCTAACACCAAATAACACACAAAGATGATTGGTTGACCACCAAATCAACAAGCCGGTTCAAACCGATGAACTAGCTAAAGAACTCTCTCTCACTCACTCAGAAAAGAAACAAAAATTGAAACCAAAATGAACTGCCCTTATTCATCGTAGAGATTACATATTTATAATAGATGTAGTCAAAGAAATCAATAAAGAAAGTGCTGAAAAAGATGTCTAGAAATACAATATTTGACTAAATAATTATTAGAGAGTCAGAGTTTAGAAATTGATGCAGTCTTGGTCAAAGTTGCGGAAAATGATGAAGACCAGTCAAAGTGATGATTTTGAGACAGCCTAGTCAAGGTTCGTCGAAGCGTCCAGATGCATCCGAACGAGATGGATGCACGGGTAAAGATAAGGCGCCGTGCGGGACTGTCCGGATGGTCCGGCGGATGAGAATGCATGCCCATCTTCGGTTTCCTCACGACCCAAGCTAAGTCTGGCTCGACCGTGGGGTCTTCGAATGTCTGAGTTGGTCGTGAAAGACGAGCTTTGGTACGGTCAGTTTGGTCTCCTGGTCGTGGCTCCAGCCGAAGCTCCATTTCGGACGGTACGCGGGTCAATACGGTGGACATAACGTGCGGCTCGGTCGGTGTGATCAGCACGAACTAGTGGAGAAACCTTGGTTGGGTCGATCTGGTTGACAAGATCACCACTTTGGGTTGTGTCCATGACCGAAGCAGGTCGGTGCTCGAACCGGGGCGTATCATACTCTCCCTCTTCAAAAAGATTTGTCCTCAAATCTGGAACATTAAAAGGAAAAGGGGAATAAGCAAAGAATCATAATCAATACATTGCTCACCTTGGGTTTAGTCTGGCTCTTGAATGGACGAAGATCCTTCTTGGTTTGTTTTGATGACCACAGTTTTTCTCTCCATTTGACCCTTCATTCAGTTCATGTGGGTAGTCATCGAAAAATGGATCTGAATGTCCTTCCTTTTCTGGCTCGGTTTCAACTTCCTCCAATGTCACCAACGGTTTCTGGTTTTGGCACTTGTTAGCGTAATGTCCGACTCTATGGCATTTGAAACCACCTGGTAGAATGAGCTTTGCTTGTGGGTTTCACACCTTTGCTTTTATCAAAAGAAATCTCATTAGTTTTCAAATCAGAATTTGAAAGATAAGAAGACTTACATTGTTGTTTTGGTGCTGAAGAAGTGTTGGTGTTTCCCTTCCTTTTGAGTTGCCGGATAGCATGAATTGCCTTATGCAACATTTTCTCCAAGCTGGCATAAGTCTGAAGTTCGTTCTGATCTAGCACCTTACGGTTGCTTCTCTTGGCTTTGATGAAGGGACGATCACCACTTCTGACCCTCTTCTCATCATCATTGGACATGTTTTGTCTCTTCTTTTGTTTCTGCACAAAATCAAACTCATTAGAAGCAAACTGTTTCGGATCAAAAATCAATTGCTCCTTTTCAAAAACATATTTAAAAGGAAAGTAGACGTCTTGTTGTGGTTTTGATTTCTTGAGAAGTCCAAACATCCTGAAAACACCTAACAACCAAGTTAGCAAATAAAATCCTCACACTCTCAAAGTGTTTAGCTCTTGATTTTTAGGTGATCACTCAGAGTTCTTTCCACTGGTTCAAAGGATGATAGGCAGTCAAAATCAGCAATCAAAAACCCAAACAACTTTGTAGGAAAAGAAAAGAGAAATAAAGATGAAGAGATTTTTTTTGTATGTGGATCCGCCTTAACTGTCCTAAGGCCGGATTTCTCCTCGGCCAGCAGGTTTTCTCTTCCACCACTCCCCCTGGATTTCTCTTCAGAAGTGATTCAAGCCAAAACTTTTACTTCTTTTTTTTTAAATCGTTTTTTCTTTTTTTTTTTTTTTAAATGGCGATCACAAGGGAGTAAAAGAACAGCCCGGATCCAAAAAGAAATAAGAAAAGAAAATGATGAATAGATGAGAAGATGAAAAGAAGAATGAAAACAAACCAGCCAAAGTGGCTCTGATACCAAATGATACGTCCTGAGATCGGAAGGATGACTTTGGCCGGGTGTTGGATATGAACCAAGAATGCGAAGGCACTTCTGGAACTGGGATGGATTGATAGGATCGTCAAGAGGTGCGGAATAACTCTTGATATACCCATGCTCTAAGGCTAACCACCTAAGAACGGTTGTAGTACGTTGGCTAACCACCAAATAACACACAAGATGATTGGTTGACCACCAAATCAACAAGCCGGTTCAAACCGATGAACTAGCTAAAGAACTCTCTCTCACTCACTCAGAGAAAAAACAAAAATGAAACCAAAATGAACTGCCCTTATTCATCGTAGAGATTACATATTTATAATAAATGTAGTCAAAGAAAGCAATAAAGAAAGTGCGGAAAAAGATTGTCTAGAAAATACAACATTTGACTAAATAATTATTAGAGAGTCAAAGTTGTAGAAATTGATGCAGTCTTGGTCAAAGTTGCGGAAAATGATGAAGACCAGTCAAAGTGATGATTTTGAGACAGCCTAGTCAAGGTTCGTCGAAGCGTCCAGATGCATCCGAACGAGATGGATGCACGGGGGTAAAGATAAGGACGCATGCGGGACTGTCCGGATGGTCCGCCGGATGAGAATGCATGCCCGTCTTTGGTTTCCTCATGACCCAAGCTAAGTCTGGCTCGACCGTGGGTCTTCGAATGTCGAGTTGGTCGTGAAAGACGAGCTTTGGTATGGTCAGTTCGGTTTCCTAGTCGTGGCTCCAGCGAAAGCTCCATTTCGGACGTACGCGGGTCAATACGGTGGACAGAACGTGCGGCTCGGTCGGTGTGATCAGCACGGCCTGGGTGGAAGAAACCTTGGTTGGGTCGATCTGGTTGACAAGATCACCACTTTGGGCTGTGTCCATGACCGAAGCAGCGTCGGTGCTCGAACCGGGGCGTATTAACTGGTACCCCACCGGAGGTGACCACGGTCTCTGAGTGTACGTGGGGATAAGGAATGTCACGCCCGCCGCATTGCATTCCCTCAAAAGCTTCTTTACGCTGCCCACCGTTGACCAGTATCCCGCACGTTCTTCCATGACTGCCCTTCCACCTCTTCGGAAGAAGCAACTCAGGACCTACCGCCGAGAGTTTGACAAAAACTCCATCCGGGCGGTAACGCGCCGGCACATAGTCTGGACCAATCGCCGAACTATTCGAGTCACGGGGATGCATCGGTTACGTCTGTTGCTTCACCACCGTCGTCTTTTTCGTCACAGATGATATCTCTTGATTTTAATGAGTTGTAAATTCATATTTTAGCTTATTATTATCATTCTAGATTGCATTTAGGTCTTTATATTGCATTTGTATACATAATTGCATTTGACAGGGTTTGGAGTGCACGACTGGAAGTTTATGGCAAAAATCAAAGGTTAATTTGCACATTACAGAACTATGGGGTTCAGAAACGAAGTTATCAAATGTTCAGTGACCAATGGTGCAAATCAGAATACTGCGCTTGGGCTAGATTTTCAAAATCAAAACTATTGGGTTTGATTCGCGAGGATGTTTCTACACGTGCTGAAAGTTTGGGGGCCGAAATGAAATAATGAGAAGCTTGAGGACCTGTCATGCAAAACGGCTGAAAATAGCCATTGGAGCTCACGAGCTTCTCACGGCTGGAGACGTGACGGTGAGCTTGATTTCGACGATGTCACAGCCACGAAGGTGGAGCTGAGCACGGCGAGGATGTGACTAGAACTTGAGACTCCGTGATGGAGCGAAACGGCGGAGACGGAGACTTAACACAATGGAGGAAGCTTGCGTCGCGGTGAAGCTTGGCAGCGGTGCAGGCTTGATTCCGGTGACAACGGGACGACCTGAAGATGGGAGAGCATGGAGGATAGCTAAGACTTGGTGGTGTCGCGGCTAGAGAAGTCACGGTTCACATCGAGAAACCACGACGGCAGATGATGACCGGAGTTGCAGAGGCGGATCAAAGAAGATGGTCGCGGTTTGGTGGTGGTACTGTTTGATGCGAGGAGAAGACCAAACAAAGAAGAAGAATCAGAGCTCGAAAGCCTAAGGCATCTAGCGCCTTTACGGTAGCGACAAAGGCACGTCGCTAGGCACGAGACCGTGAGCTTATAGCGACTAACTGTAGCGATGAAGAGGCACCGCTCGCAGAGAAGCAAGCACCCTGGCTTGATTTTAATGTTTGACCGGTTTATTCCGATTTGACCCGGTATAATTCAGTTAAACCAACATGATTTTTACATCTCTATATCTAAACTATTAAAAACTACTGAAGTACATTTAGTACTTAATCCTAACATTTTCTAAATAATTACTGGTTGAATGCCACTGATATTATCTATGCATCCAAACATTAATTTTTAATAAAAAATAAATAAATTTGGACTAAGCCCATTAACAATCTTTGTCATTATAATTCAATATTTCATTAAAAAATGAATATGTATTATTCAAAATTTATAATAAAAAAAAATTATACCATACATATATATATATATATATATATATATCATTAATTAGTTTTATTTTATTCATATTCATATAAGCTACCAACTATATTTGAACTATAAAAAGATAATAATGTTAATAATTTTTTATTATAATCTGAACTTATTCATTACAATAACAAAATCATGTAATTTTCCATAAAAAATTAATGACTAAAATACATACTAATATTTATTATAAATGGTTATATATACAAACAAATACAATGTATTATCATTGTAAGATATATATCTTATAAGAATAACTAATGTAATTTATAATTTTCTTAAAAATTAATCAGGCATATAATACATATATACAATTAGGGTCTAGGACGGATCGAATATCTAGGGTATTCTAGGATATACGGATTCAGATATTGCATTTGTTGGATTCGTAAAATTTGTTATCCGGATTCAGATATTTGGGGTTAGAATATTCATACTAAAATCCAATTACACGGAGACATCCGAACCTATTTTTTTAATTTAAAATAAATTAAAAACTAACTATTAACCATCTATTTAGTCTATTTAAAAATTATTATTTAAAAAGCTTAAGAATCATTAAAATTTAATAAAATTAAATTTTAGTTATTTTATATAAAAAATATATAATATACCATTAGATAACTATAATTAAATTTTAAATATTTAATATCTGGATCTGAATATCCAGACTTAAATTTTGTTATCCGAATTTATAATTGGATCAATCGAATCCGTAAATTATTATCATGATCCATGAATATTCCGTTTTTCGAAGAGGATAAGATCCCCGAATCGGGTAACGGATATTGAATATTAAGTTCAAGTCATATATACAATTATATCAAACAAATTGCTTAAAAATATTAGACATTCACAAAAATAACATCCGCGCGGGCGCGCGGGTCAAAGGCCTAGTATAGTTTTATATCTCAAAAACCCTGGGATATTTCATTTTCTCTCCAAGAACTTGTTCTAAAATTGTTAAGGCTTGAACCTTTTTTAATCATTTAAAGAAGTGTTTCATCTTGAATCATTGATCTTATATAGTTTTAAGGATTTCACATGGAATTTATTGAGTAGTGAATTTGTGATTCATGGGTTAAGTAGATTAGGGTGATTAGGTGGATCTTTAGGATGTTTCTTGCTTGATTAACGTTGTTCAATGCTTATTAGGTGTTCTTTAATGCTTAGATTATCCTTGATCAAGTTAATTTAGAGCTAAAGTAATTTCTGCCCGGAAAGGTATTTGATGAAATGCTTGAACTAACCTAATATTGTCTTTTACATGTCTAGCCAATGACAATTGATTGTTAGAGATGTTAAATGGTTAGTAGACTTGTGATTTTATGCATGCTTGATTGTGTTAGGCCAACGACAGTTGATGTTTAATGCCATAATTAGCATAGGGATTATTGTCACAGTGAATTAGTCTATTTTATGAGTTTCTAAACCTATAGACTTGTTGATTGTTTTGTTTGAACATCCTAGATTGAACCTTGATCACCTTATATCGATTATCTTTTCCCATGAATTCATCCTTAATATTTGATTGAGAGATTAGTTCTCGCACTTATTTCTTAATTGGATTTGAGATCACTTTATTTATATTTCTAGGATTTTAGTTTGTTACCAATCATCCATCTTTTATTTGCTTAGATTAAAAAAGTTTGTGTATTCTTAGTATTATAGATCACTAGTTCTTTTGTGTATTCTTAGTTGATATCTCTTGATTTTAATGAGTTGTAGATTCATATTTTAGCTTATTATTATCACTAGGTCTTTCACCGCGCTACGCGCGGATTGTATATTTGATTCTTAATTATTAGTTTTATTAGTATAAAACTGTTTTTGGCTTGAAATTATATTTATTTTGCATAAATATTTATTTATTGTATTTTAAACCAGTTGTAAATAAATAGTTTCTATCACTTTTTTTGTTTCTTTAATAAATATAGAAGATAATTGCTATTTTTTACTTTATACCATATATCTTTTGATATTATAAAATATGTTTACAATTTATAAAAAGAGGAGTAATGTAATTTTTGTTAATTTTTTCTTTTATGTCGTCACCTATTTTGATCTTTATGCGATATGATTTTGTATTTTTTTTAAATTTTCATTTGACACTTTGAGTTTCCATAAAAAAATTGAAATAATTTTTTTAATTGTATTGTGACCACCACTACTGATTTCACTACTTTGTTTTGAAAAATATATTGTATATAGAAATTAATGAAGATTTTATATATATTGGAACCATGACTTGTAAGCAGCTGTAACAGTTATTCTATTCTAAAGCATATAACGAAATATGGAGGAATTTCACTTTTATATTTAATTTAATATCATTTTTCATGTTTATTTTTTAAATGAATATTTTCAAAAATATCTAAGTATGAAGTTTTATTTAGGAGGCAAAAAAATTATAATCTTACTTTATAAATATATAAATATAAATAATTCTTGTAATATATAAAAAATAATTTTATAGTTTTCTAATTATACTTTTTCAAATTCGGACTTTTTAGTTTTTTTTCTTTTGAATTTTTCGTTTTTTTAAATTAAAAAATTCTTTTGATTTTTTTTAATATTTTTATTATTAAGTATTTATTTCTATATTTATTAAAGTTCTAAAGCCCACATTCTAAAATCATACCTCTCAAATATAAACCATAAATCTAGATTAGTTAACTTTGGAGTTATATGCCTCTTTAAAACCCATGTTAAATAACTAAATGTGGTAAAAGTAAATATAAAAATGTGTATTAAAAAACGGTAGTTTAAGCAATTCTCCAAAAAATATTTTGACTATACAACTGATTACATGATTAAAATCAGGAAAATTATAATTATTGTCATAAATTTTGGAATAACTCTACTTTGATCACAATTTTATTTATTTTACTTTTTATTATGTCTTGATAAATTTTTATATCTTCTTTGAAAATATTTTCCCTCATATTGATTTTAACTCTAAATTTCTGCATCCAAAATTTTATTGATAATTTCTATAATGTAAATAACTAAATATATAAAATTTAAATATTTGAGGAGGACCCTTTTGAGAAGACCCAATCATACAAAATGCAAACATTATTGTGTGAGGAGAGGCAATCTTGAAACAAAAAGAAGCAGCTCAAAGAAACATTAAATGTAAGAATAGGCTATTCAATATTAGGTCTCATTCCAAGAGTTAACCACACAAGCAAAAAAGAGATAGAGAGAGAAAGGAAAGCCTTTGATCTTACTATAACGTTAGTCATCGGGGGAATGATCATGAACATGTCTAAGTCAGTCTCCACTCGGTTAACTCCAAGTTCGAGTTATCTACTTAATCCTGATCAGAGAGAGAAGTTTTTTTCTCAACAACACCGAGCCTTGAAACAACCAAAGTATCCATCTGGTCATCGTTTTCTTAACTTCCGAATCTTTTCAATTTGTTGAATTTCGATCTAAAGAAGACAACATCAGACACTACAAGAAAACTAAGCTTTTACTAGGAAAATTTACTAGGAAAACAGTTCCTCGTAAATTTACTACGAGTTTACTTCGATTTTACGAGGAAACCTGTTTTCCTCGTAAAGGTCTCGTAACCCTACGAGAAAATGATTTCCTCGTAAAATCGAAGTAATCTTACGTGGCTATTACGAGGAAAATGTCATTTTCCTCGTAACTTCATAGTAACAACCCTCCTCGTAAAGTCCTAGTACAATTTTACTACGAAATTGGGAGGAATGGTTTTGTTGCTACGAAATTAAGAGGAAATGGATAGAAAATATCGAATTTAAATCAAAAACGTGTTTTGTACTTACTTTTCCTAGCAATTTCCTAGTAAATTCTCAGATTCGAAAATTCCTATAAATACCACCATATGTGATTCATTTGAAACACACCAAAAAAAATCAGCTATAAGCTTAATCAAACACAAAAAAAAATGTCCGGTCCGGGAAATATTTTCGAGTTGCGGAAGTGGATGTATTCACACAGAGATAATAACGGGAGGGTGACGAAAGAATTTCTCGAAGGGTTGGAGACGTTTATGCATCAAGCAGATTCTACACCACTCACGCAGGAAAGTGGTAAGATGTTCTGTCCTTGTCGAAAATGTTGCAATACCAAATTAGGCCCTCGTGAAAATGTTTGGAAGCATTTAATAAATAGAGGTTTCATGCCATATTATTATATTTGGTATCAACATGGAGAAGATGCTAGTTGTAGGAATGAAGGTAGCAGTAGTAATAGCAATTTTCAGATTGAACCGGTTGAGCATTTGCGTAATGAAGGTAGCAGTAGTAATAGCTATCATCACCAAGAGGAACAAATGGTAGATTGTGATAGGGTTCATGATATGGTAGGTGATGCCTTTGTAACTCATGATGATGATGAAGTTGAAGAACCTAACTTAGATGCAAAAAAGTTTTATGAAATGTTAGATGCTGCGAATGAGCCAATTTACAGTGGTTGTAGAGAAGGTCTGTCTAAATTGTCGTTGGCTGCTAGAATGATGAGTATTAAAACCGATCACAATCTACCTGAAAATTGTATGGATGCATGGGCAGACTTGTTTAAAGAGTATTTGCCAGAAGACAATGTCTCTGCTGAATCTTATTATCAGATTCAGAAATTGGTATATAGTCTTGGGTTGCCCTCGGAGATGATAGACGTTTGCATCGACAACTGCATGATTTACTGGGGAAATGATGAGAAGTTAGAAGAATGTCGATTTTGTAAGAAGGCACGATTCAAACCGCAAGGTCGAGGGCGTAATAGGGTACCATACCAAAGGATGTGGTACCTACCAATCACAGACAGATTGAAAAGATTGTACCAATCTGAGGAGACAGCTGGAGGGATGAGATGGCACGCCGAGCATACTCAGACGGATGGAGAGATGACTCATCCATCAGATGCAAGAGCATGGAAACATTTTAACAATGTACATCCACATTTCGCTAGCAATAGCCGGAATGTGTATCTTGGATTATGCACTGATGGATTTAGTCCATTTGGAATGTCTGGGAGACAATATTCATTGTGGCCGGTCTTTCTTACACCGTATAACTTGCCACCGGAGATGTGCATGCGACGAGAGTTTCTATTCATGACCATATTAATACCTGGTCCAAAACATCCAAAAAGATCTCTCGACGTTTTTCTACAACCATTGATAAAAGAGTTGAAAGATTTGTGGTCAACAGGGGTGAGGACATATGATTGTTCAACGAAAACAAACTTTACGATGCGAGCGATGCTTTTGTGGACCATAAGTGACTTTCCTGCATATGGTATGTTGTCTGGGTGGACTACACATGGGAGATTAGCTTGTCCATATTGTAATGGAATGACAGATGCATTTCAGTTGAAGCATGGTAGGAAGACTAGTTGGTTCGATTGTCACCGTCGATTTCTTCCCATTCACCACCCATACCGAAGAAACAAGAAATTGTTCAGGCACAAAAGGGTTGTCAGGGACACTCCTCCTCCATATTTAACTGGAGAACAAATCGAAGCACAAATCGATTACTACGGTGCTCTAGAAACAGCTCCTCGTGGTGGGAATTGGCATGTTCCCAGTAATATGCCTGATTATTATGGTGTTCAGCACAATTGGCACAAAAAGAGTATATTTTGGGAATTGCCATATTGGAAAGATCTTCTTTTGCGCCACAACCTCGATGTGATGCATATAGAGAAGAACTTTTTTGAGAACATCATGAACACTATATTGAATGTCCCAGGGAAGACGAAAGACAACGTAAAATCAAGGTTGGACTTACCCGATATCTGCTCAAGGAGTGAGCTACATATAAAAAGCAATGGGCAAGTTCCAGTTCCAATTTTCAGACTGTCATCAGAAAAAAAGTCTGCGTTGTTCAACTGGGTGGCTTCAGAAGTGAAGTTCCCCGATGGGTATGTTTCAAATCTCTCAAGATGTGTTGAGAAAGGGCAAAAGTTCTCCGGGATGAAGAGCCATGATTGTCATGTCTTTATGCAGCGACTACTTCCCTTTGCGTTTGCGGAGCTACTACCGGCAAAAGTACATGAAGCACTTTCAGGTAATTAATTAATATAATACGATGACATGATTAATTTAATTCTATATATATATATATATACTAATATGGATAATTTTTGTTTTCGTATATATATAAGGAATTGGAGCATTTTTTAGGGATCTGAGCACCCGCACTCTTAAAGTGGAAGTTGTCCAACAACTTCATGAAAACATCCCCGTCTTAATCTGCAACTTGGAGAAAATATTCCCGCCAACTTTTTTCGACGTCATGGAACACCTAGTTGTCCACCTCCCGTATGAAGCATTACTTCGTGGACCCGTGCATTATGGATGGATGTATCAGTATGAAAGGGCCATGAAAACTTTGAAAGGAAAAGCCAAAAACCTAGCAAGAGTTGAAGGTTCTATTGTGGCGGGAAGTTTGACGGAAGAAACATCACATTTCACTTCGTACTACTTTGCACCGAAAGTACGTACAAGGAAACGAGCTCCAAGAAGATATGATGATGGTGGTGTCGTGCCGACATATATGGAAGACGATGTTCCAGACATCTTTTGTCAAATTGGGCGATTGAGTGGGAAATTGAAAGAGGTTTGGTGGTCGAGTGATGAAGACGTCCATAGTGCACACCTTTATATTCTTCTTAATTGCGAGCATCCATTGATTGCTTATTTTGAAAGGTAAATATATAAACATACACACTTATATATATATATATATATTCAATATTAAATATAATACATAACATATATGATTTTACAGTCAATTTGAGACTCAAGTCGAGGAAGCAATACCTGGAATATCGACAACTGAGTTAGACAAAAGGAAAAATCAACACTTTATCAAGTGGTTGAGGAAACATGTACTTATTTATTACTTAAATTGTATGCAAACATTAGCAAAGTAAGTTTAATGTCTAATTATTTAACTTTTTAATTTGTTGCAGGTTGATTATGACGATCCTGAGTATCCCGCATGGTTTCGCGAATTACTTCAAGGTCCAGTTGCAAAGGTCACTACATCGTCGATGTATTTCACCCGAGGCTATACTTTTCATACCTATGACTATGGTAGACACCGGGCGACAAGTAATTATGGAATTTGTGTGAAAGGCGAAACAGATTTCTACGGGATCTTGCAGGAGATTTATGAAGTTCAATTCCCGGGTATGGGTTTGAAATGCGTTATCTTCAAGTGTGAGTGGTACGACCCCGTCGTAAACAGAGGTGTTCGGATTAACAAGAACGGTGTAGTTGATGTCAACGGTGGACGAAGGTACACCAAATTCTTTTTTTTTAATATCCAGGTTTTCAGTATTAATTAAATTTAACATAATGATTATTTTCGTAGGTACAACAAGTTCGAGCCTTTCATATTAGCTTCCCAAGCAGATCAAGTTTGCTTCATTCCATACCCTCGGATTAATACCTCGGGAATAAACTGGTTAGCTGTTATCAAAGTTACACCTCGAGGACGAATAATCGCTGGAGATGAACCACCATTACAAGAAGAAAACACCAATGAGATCGAGGTAGTTGAAGCAGAAATTGATGAGTTCTTACTCATTGATCCGCATAATCGTGAATACGAAGATGTTCCTGATCACTCAACGGACGAAGGTGTAGACGACGAGTTTTTAGAAAATGATGATGTTTCAACAGATGACGACAATGTATCCGAATGAATTATGTATGTTTATAAGTTTGTTTAATCACAAAAATGAATTTGGATTATATATGTTTTAAGTTTGTTTAATCACAAAATCAATTTGCATTTGGGGTTTGGGGTTTATGTGTAGAAGAGGTTAGGAGTTTGGTTGTAGAAGAGGTTATAAGTTAAGGAAGTTGTGGTTTGGGGTTTGGGGTTTCGAGTTTAGGGATTTATAAACCCTTTCCTCGTAAAACCCTAGTAAAAGAAAACACGGGCATATCTATTTCCTCGTAAGGTCCTAGTAAGGTTTACTAGGGCTTTACGAGGAAAATACACGGGCATAGCAAGTTCCTCGTAAATGATTTTCCTCGTAAAGCCCTAGTAATATGCTTACGAGGACCTTACGAGGAAATAGAAACACGGGCATATGTATTTCCTCGTAAGGTCCTAGTAAAATTACTAGGGCTTTACGAGGAAACCAAATTCCTTATATATACTCGAGCAATCCAGTTTCTCATTTGCTAGTAACCTTCTCTCTAAATCCTCTAAAGGTACTCTCTAATTCGTAGTTAGGTGATTAGATTAGGGAATTTAGATTAGGTGGTTAGTTTAGGGAATTTAGATTAGGTGGTTAGTTTAGGGAATTTAGATTATGTTGGTTTACTTTTATTTAGTGTTTTTTTTAAATTATACGGGGAATTAATGTTATGATTTTTTTTTAAAAATATAGATGCCTAGACAGAGCAAGCTTGCTAAGGCTGCCGGTAAGAGGACGTCGTCTCTGGAGGGGAGTCACTACGGAGACATGTTTGGGCGTCAGGATGCTCCGGGTTCATCTTCGTCAGCTCCCGGTTCATCTTCGATTCCCGAGACTCAGGGAGCTTCTACGGCGTCCCGGGAACCCCATCCTCCTCCTCCTCCTCCTCCACCGGTCGGGGTTCATCCCGATTTGGATGTGCCGCCGAACGCACCCTTTGCGGTGTACACGGTGGAGGATATTTTGGCCCTTCCAGGCAGAGAAGGGCTGGCAGAGTTAGATCCTATCCGACGGGACGGCCGAAACATATTTTGGTATGTTTTAATTTTAAAAAAGTTTTTTTTATTTATTTCTTAATTAATCTAATTAATGATTTATTTTGTGTCTTTCCAGGTTTGGTGTTGACAATTGTGTCGGATCTAGCGTCTCGGACTGCATTAAGGGATACTTTCCCGATCCAGCTCCAAACTGGAAGATGACGGCGAGCCACACAAAAAAGACGTGGTTCAAATCGTTTGCTGTAAGTTTAATTAGTTAATTTATTTTTAATTATTTAAAATTATTGATATTATTGAACTAATCCATCTTTTATTTTTTCTGGTTACAGCAAAAGTATCGCTGGTCTATTGGGATTCACCAGCGGGTGAAGCAGGAGTTTGAGGCCAAGGCAAGAGCACGATTGCTCGACATGGTCTACAACTGGAAGGGCGACTATCAGGTATATATAGATTTATAAATTATAATATATATATATATATAGTTTTAAAAATATTATATACTGACTTAAATTAATTCTATTTTTTTTTAAATCAGGTGGATGGTTACGAGGCCGGGAAACCCGATTGCCTCACAACCACGGTGTGGGATGGCCTCATCAGCTATTGGGAGTTGCCGGACTCGGTCAGAACCTCCAACACAAACTCCGGGAACCGCATGACCAAAGACGAGCATGGCAACACGAAGGTGCTTCACACCACGGGTCGAAAACCTCACGCGGGAATTCGTCTAGACATGGTAAGATGATTTTTAATCTATTTAATTTTTATTTTATTTGAATATTCCAAATTAATATTTAATTTTATAAATTAATTTTAGGCTAAGGAGACAGGAGTTCTTCCATCTCTGAAAGACCTTTACGAGAGGACCCACCGGAACAAGGCTGGGCAGTTTGTAGATCCTGCTTCCGAGCGGATCTACAACGAGGTTGTTGCGAGGGTTGACGAGCGCCAGACCCAGTTGACTCAGCAGGCTGGGACTCCAGTCATATTATCCACTGTTGAAGTGGATAAGATTTACGAGCAGGTAAATAATTTGGTTTTACTATTAATTAATTTTAAATATTTTTTTAATTTTTTTAAATGTTATTAATATTTTTATTTACAGGTCGCCCCTAGGAAAAAGGGGCGTATCATCGGGATTGGCTCGGTTAACGATGTCCCTGCAGCGACATCGTCTTATCATCAGGAGCAGCACGATGTCAACGCTCAGCTACGCTCGGAGTTGTCTTCGCTCACTGACCATGTCACTTCTCTCACCAATGTCCTCGAGATTATGGCGGTTGGAAACCCGCATTTGGAGGAGATGTTGCGTCAGAGACGGGAAGGCGGAGGAACCCAACAGCATCCACCATCACAGTCACAGCCGGCCACCAACTATGGAGAGGATTTCCCGAGCCAGGACGACTTCGTTCAGCAATTTCACGGCCACCATCCGTAGTTTTTTTTTAATTGTATATTATGAATTTTAAAACTTTCTGTATATTATTTAGTTATTTATAAAATATTTTTTTTTTAGTTTTTATTTATAATTTGATTTTTTTAATTTTTAAATAAAAAATAATTATATTTATAATTATTTTTTTAATAGGGAAAAAACAATTTCGAAGCAAAATCCTCGTAAGGATTCCAAGTAAAATCCTCGTAAACTGTTCTAGTAAATTCCTCGTAAGGATTTACTACGATCTTACTAGGAAAACTTTACTACGCTGTTACGAGGAAACCATACGACGAGCTTACGAGGAAAACCAACCCACGCCTTTACGAGGAAATGTTTCCTCGTAAATTAGCTACGACCTTACGAGGAAAAAGGCTTTACGATGAACGTGTTACGAGGAAACGAGTTTCCTCGTAATTTCCTAGTAAATGGCCATTTACTAGGAAATTACGAGGAAACTCGTCCTAGTAATGGCCGAGTTTTCTTGTAGTGGACAATTGATGTTAGAGATGTTAAATGGTTAGTAGACTTGTGATTTATGCATGCTTGATTGTGTTAGGCCAACGACAGTTGATGTTTAATGCATAATTAGCATAGTGATTATTGTCACGACAGTGAATTAGTCTATTTTATGAGTTCTAGACCTATAGACTTGTTGATTATTTTGTTTGAACATCCTAGATTGAACCTTGATCACCTTATATTGATTATCTTTGCCCATGAATCCATCCTTAATATTTGATTGAGAGATTAGTTCTCGCACTTTATTTCTTGATTGGATTTGAGATCACTTTGTTTATATTTCTAGGATTTTAGTTTGTTACCAATCATCCATCTTTTATTTGCTTAGATTAAAAAATTTTGTGTATTCTTAGTGTTATAGATCACTAGTTCCTTGTGGATTCGATCCTAAAGTGCTGCATCGATATACCATTCGATTGTGGTAGCGTGCACATTAGGTTAATTGGCCTGTGATAAAACGTAGTAATTAGCGGAAAAGTTTTTCTGCTTCAGCGACTAAAATCCTCTGAGATAGAGTCATATTCTCCGTGTCCATCATCGCATCCCGATGGACATGACTCAACTCGTCGCGAACTCCCCTCTCGATTTCAGATCCGTCAGAAGGATCCGAAGCAGGAGCGATCGCTTTACCCTTCTCTTTCCGCGACAGTTTTCTTCTCGACGACATAACTACCAACGGGACGCTATCTAATCTACAACAGGATCTAGAGAGAGAAGCATAGAGATAGAGAGAGAGAAAGTACCTTGTTACGCAGAGGAGAATGAGAGGAACGGTCGAGCATGGATTATTTATAAGGGGAGATACAATGATTAGGTCTAACAAGGCCTAAATGGGCCGCTAAAAGCCCTTCAACCATGCGACTCTTCGACTTCCGACATGAATGGGCCCAAAGTTAACTCCGCGCATGTTCGTCTTCCAGATGAGAAGAGATTGAGAGAGGGCCGCCTTACAGTCTCGTCTAAACGAATACTGTTGACGACAAAAAGCGTTTTTTAAAAAAAAATGCGACATAACGATTCGACGAACCGACAAAACCCATCCGAGTGCCTCATCCCAGAATGATATAACAACGAGCCGACTCCATCAAGGCAGCGAACACGACGAGATGATTTCACATTGGACCAAACCGACTAGTCCTGAACCCGACATAAATTCATTGGAGCTAGCGACAACAACCACCAATGAACTGGGGGGACTTATTGTAGGAGGGTTACCTCCACTTTAGGCCCACAACATAGCCGGCCCGGTCCGCTACCATTCATTTAGTGGAGCCGGGTTCAGGCTAAAGACGTCCGGCTCGCGACAAAGAATCTTCGGCTCGGCTTAACGCTGGCGGCGAAAGGGTCAGCTTATGAGTACTTTTAGCCGGGAAAAAATACTCCAAGCCGGCTTACTGAGCGGACCAAGAGAAGATGGTTTAAAGACTTTCCTTCCTTGGTTCAGATATTTGGCCCGACGAGTAAAGGCCCAATAAGGGTGAATGTAATTAGGGCATCCCAATTTAGTTATAAAGGGGAAGGGATGACCAACTAAAAGGGGCAGTTCTTTAGAGAGCACTAGTCACTTTACCTTGTAAACATTTTCTGGCATAAATAAAAGTTTTCTTGTGATCAACCCACCGACGAGTTTCAGTCGTGTTGTCAAAAACTCGGTTCAAACACTCATGCTCTTATCTTTAGAGTTAGCTTCTCTTGTGCGTTCATTGGTCACTCTCCTGTGGTCTTCTGGTATAGATGTTCAAAATTGGTTTCATCAAGATAACCGGAGCATGCTTGTCATCCTGCAGGTCTGACTTTGATTTTGTGTATCTTTTGCGGATGGCAAATATCTTTTTGGAGTTCAGTGGAACCAAATTGCTTTTCAGCAGAATGAGATTGACACATGCGTTTGCTGCATATTACTACTAATTAAGCAATGAAATTCACATTTTGACAAAAAAATAACAACATAAAGTTTAATTATTTGTATATAAAGATACGTAATTTTATTTTGTTATTACAATTCAAGAATTACATCATGAGTAGAATCCCTACTCGCAGCCTTAATGAAAAAGCATAAATATATGAATACTATAACCCTTTTTAACACCATGAATACTATAACCCTATATATCTTCATAAAAGTGTTTCTTAAAGGCCTCCATGTGAGCCACCTGTAGACAAGTGGCTAGAATCAGAGAGCCGTCTTCATTTTTATCTTGCAATAGCAGGGAGTTCCCATCGAGGTCATTCGTGCCTGGTCCCATGTAAACCTCTTGGCCCCATCCGAAATCAAGACCGTACATTGGCAGAGTTAACCAGCTCACAAGTCCAAGGTTAGGGTTCCCGTAGAATGGACCTTCCGTGCTTCCCAGGGTATGCACATCTTGAAGCTCCTTCAGATCCTCGTGGTTCTTTAGATACTCTATCCCGGTCATCACGTATTCGTTTGTCACATTCTTTATGGCTTTACTGATTATTTTCGCTGCGAAACCCAACTCATTCGCTATCAGTTCACCTGTACGCACAAGATTTTTTTTTTTAAATATAGAACTTGCATTGGTTTCACTCTCACTTTACGTGCATGAGAAGCAACTTAGAGATCATCCATCTATATTCTAACTCCTACGATAAATAGTATTTAATTTCTACAGCTAGCCTATACGTTCGATTAATGATATATTTTTAGAGACTGAGATTATTGTTTAGTACTAGCTGTGATTATGACCTAGATTTTGAAAGTTATAGACAAATTATTAGAGTTTTAACAAAATTTTGTTTTTGATAGTTTTTTTTAACACTGGAAACTTCATTTGATACGTTATCAGAACTACAAAAAGCAAGAAACCCACCAGTAGGTGGTCTAAAGGGCTCAAAAGAGCAGAAAGATATTGAAAAACCGACAACAGGGATGTTAAATCAGTAAATTGATTTCTTTCCACATTCATCCTTTGTCCACACTTCAGCAGCTCGCATTGCTTTGGCTCCTCCCTCACGAGCTTCCTTATGCAACCGAGAATGACCATTAGTAGGGATGTACGATTAAGTCATATTATCTCTTGTTGCACTGGTTGCTATTTCCATTGCAGCTTCGTTTCTTAATATATGAGTATGTTCTAAGGACCAATAGCTGATCCAAGCCAAGTTCCAATGTCTTTCCTTTACGAAAATCTGCAAGTAGGGCTCCATACCCCGATCGAGCATTATCTCTCTTGCATTTTGGAATGAGGCGTTCAACACCTTCATATTTTCCATTGATTCTGTTGCCCAAAACAGACCAACCACTCACTCTCAACTAAAGACTGAACAGAGGAAAACAGAAGCCGAGCTAACAGAGAATCCGGGTTACTCCAAATTCTCCAAGCTTGTTTGCCAAGTAAGGCCTGATTAAAGGCTTCTATCTCATGGAAACCTAAGCCACCTTATTTTTTCTTACACATCTTCTCCCAAGCTACGCATGATATCTTTTTCATGTTCCATCCATTTCTCTACCAGAACTGAATCGAAGTGCTGGTGTTTTTTTTCACAGAGGTTTTTGGTAACCTAAAACAGGACATCGCAGAGATTGACATAGCAAGGCCGACTGAACTAACCATAATTTCTTTAGCTCCAGCCAAAAGAGCTTTAGCGAACCAACTATTAACTCTACCTTGAAGCTTTTTTGCACAAAAATGAGCATTTGTCTTTTGAACCGCTGAAACACTCATGCAGTCCAAGGTTGGTACCTTCGCCACCTTCTTTCTCAATACATAGCACTTCTTTGACCTCTGTTTTTACTGACTCAGAGACCTTTGTGCAATGTGCCAGTACCGTTAATAAAAGATTCATGTAAAATCATCTTCTCCTGGAGCACTTCCATTTTAACACTGAAAGCCGCTGCTTTGATATCCTCTTCTGAAAAGGGTGCGGTCAGATCCACATTCATGCTTGCAGTCACCCTTGGCTTAATACCTTTGAATGTCATTGGGGTTAGAACTCACGAATTACTCTCGATAGTAGTTGATTGCAACTTCTCCCTTTGCACCCTCTGAGAATTGTTCTCTGCCTCGATCATCCAGCTGCATCAACACTATGTTTTTGATTTTCTTACCCTTCACACAATTATGGAAATAGGTTGTGTTCCGGTCGCCTTCTTGCAGCCATTTCTCTCTACATTTTTGTCTCCAAATCTCTCTTCTTTGTTGTGAGCAACTGCCAATTCAAACTTCAGCTGTTTCACTAAGCATTTTTCTGGGTTCCTTTTCGAGATTTCATGTTCTAGAGATAGCTGAAGCTTCTGAATCTGAGATTATGAGTTTGTTTATGTACTTCTTTTCCATCTCGAAATTTCTTTTCTGCACTTTGTAATTCTCTCCAGTACAAACAAAGTTCTTCCCTCCTCTGTTTCCGAGCCTTCTTTAATCACCGATTCAAAACCATCCTTATAGATCATCATCTTGTCATAATAAAACCTCCCACGAGTTGGACCATCTCATTTGAGTGCAAAGGCTATTCTTAGCGGTCTGTGATCTGAATCTCTTATGTCCAAATATTCTTTTTTACGATCTTGGCAATAGCCTATACCATGAATCATTTCCAAAGCTGGGCCCAGGATTTGATTCTCCATCCTGGCCATGATAAGTTTTTATCTGAGCTCTAAAAATTACAGTCACGTCTTGCGGAACCTCGTAATTTCTCTTCATTGCACATCAATTCATTAAAGTCACCAACTAAAATCTAGGGATCATCCCTCATCAATCCTATATGAGCGATACGGTCCCAAAATCGTTGCTTCCTCTTAGTTATTGGATCTCCTTATACACAAGTTAAGTATAAACTTTTTGCGCTCTTGAGATGATCTTAAACTCAATAATTCTTTATCCCTAGACAGAAACTCAACTTTATACTGCTTCGTCCACATCACCGCTAATCTACCACTCAACCCTCGTGGATGCACAGTAATAAACCCAAAGTATTTTTTCCAAACGCTTCACATAATCGAACTTTTGTTAGTCTCCATTAGGAACAAAAAATCCAGAGAATACAGAGGCCACATCTCCCGAAGTCTTCGAACTGTTTCAGTGTACCCAAGTCCTTGACAGTTCCAACTCAAAATGCTAATCAGGATGACAGCGGTTTCAAATCAGAAGCCACCGTATTTTCTTGTGTTTTGGCTTGTTTGTTTCCTACTTTGTTCAGATTTTTGCTTCCATGTTATGTTTGTTTCAACGTCATTCTTTGGAATTCCGGAGGTAACTCTGCCTCTTCTCTACAAAGCAGGAGGCATCTTCCTCGCATTCTTACAAGAATTTAAATATCCAATATTAACAGAACTGGAAGCGTTCCCAATTTTGAAAAGTATCAATCCCTCAAACTGGAAATCTGCAGAGGAGCTCTACTCTTCAGGAGAACATCTCTTCATGTTATTATCCCCATTAAATGACCTGGAGCTCGATCCTTCGTACTCAAAAACATGTAGCTTTTTCCTTGTGCAGGTCGTGAGACAATTTGATCATAACATTTAGGGGTTCATTTCTAGCCTCTTTGATTGATTGTTGCACACACATGATCTTTTCTCTCCTCTTAGTATCATCCGAGTGTGAGATGTATTGTAGTGATACGCCCTAAATTAAAGGATCACTCTGAAATTGGTAAGGGATAATCCTTGACTCAAATGGAACGTGAAACTCCAAAGAAACAAGGCGGTGGATCGAATGGTATGACACAAGAGATTCGGAAGCTCTTGATTTACTGTGGATCTTTATGTCGCACAGAGGATGCGGAAGGCCTTTGATATTATAACTCAATGTCCTAGGGTATGACGCACCTAGACGACAACGAGGTTGACCCTTGGATATGATGGACCAGGACGGATCGGTTTGATCCCTTGGATATGATGCACCAAGACAGATCGAAAAGTTCCCGAAGGAACAAAACTGAGAAACACTCTCAAGATTCCAAAATATAACTCACAACTTAATTTATTTCATTGATCAATGGGGCATTTATATAATAGGCAAAGTGTACATGAAAAGTTGAAATACAAAAGGTTTATTCAAACATTGTTAAAAAGCTTGCACATTTTGACTCTTAATCTTCAAAATTTGTCACTCTTTTTGACCAGAAAATAAAACAAATATTTTTGGTCATTCTTGGACTTGTAACACCTCCAACAAGGTTTGGACCATATATATAATATATCCATTGGCTATTTCATTGTTTTCCATGCCCAAAACTTTATATATCAGCCCTAGGTCGAATCAGTTGATCAACCTTTGATACTCTAGGAACATATGAGGAAGTCTAGGAGGCCCTTCTAAACTTCTAACACCTTCCTTCTGCTTCAGCCTCTCCTCCTCTGTATTACTCTTTTTTATCCTCTTGAGACATTGATACTCGCTTGTCTGGTCTTTTCCCTCTTAGCCATGGATAAGCTTTTTTATGAGTGTGATACAGAGAAACATCATTTGTGAAGGTTTTTGTACTCGTAGGCTATCACAAATGTGTCTCCCGAAGGAAGCTCGAGATATTTTTGTTGCAATTTCTGATTATCAATGTTTAACGTGACCTTTGCCCTTATGTAATCCGTCGTTTGTGAAACGCTTGTATCATATGCAATCTGCTCCACCTTTCCAATCTTATCCGCTTGGGTGAACATGGTCTCCGTCATATAGTAGTTTATAGGTATGTTACCTATTCTGATTAACACCCCCAAGGAACAAAGAAAATTTGGTGGTGGTTTTGGGTTCCATGTTTCAAGATCATGGACCAGTTGTTGTAGGACCATGGTCGATCTTTCCAGACTATTAGCAAGTCTTCTTCTCGTTGAAAGAAAAACTGAAACCTATCCTTTAATAGAGAGATTCCTCTCACCCTATCATACACTCCCCATGCCGTTGGAATCATTGATCATTCTTCCCATGATTTGACAATCAGGGTTTCAGCTTACCAATCAATTGTACTATTCGCATAGAACACTCTGTATTTTGAATCATCTGGTAGATTTATTGGATCATCATCTTCGACTGACAACGAAACCTTTGTGGAGGGAGTCAGCCATGGGGATACTGCAGTTGGCAACACCTACGGTGGTGAAGGGTATGTTTTGGAAGTAATTTGACTTGGAACGAGGAGAATTTACACTTTATGTAGCAGAATCCAACCACTAATTTTAGGGATTCATAGCAATGATTGGTCTTTGAGCACATGATAGACACAAAAAAGGAAAGACAAGAAAGATTGAAAGGAAATATGGAATAAAGATCCCGAGATTGAAATGATTATTCTTAGAATTTTAATGAGACTTTCCAAAACGTAAGATATATTGTAGCAAAATGATTTTGCTGGCAATGGTTGCTAGTTGCTACTCAAATTTGAGAGAAAGAAAAGGTAAGACTCGGCTAATTGGAAATCGCACTATTGAAGAAAGAAAAAGAAAATGTTTATGACCTTTTACGTTCGATAGTATATAAACTATCTTTGTATGTATATAAAATTTTTAAATTGGAAAACTCTAAATCAATTTTTCATCTGGTTGTATGCAACGATCTTGGTTACAATTAACAACACATGTAGTTACTGAATTGTGGTTTAAACAATAACAATGTATACAAGCGAGATCCATGCTCCTCGGCGCCGGCAACGGCGTTTCTCGCCGGCGCTGGGCCTTATCGACGGCGACACTGCTCTTCTCCTTCACCATCATGTTTCTGATTTACTTTTCTGTGTTTTGGTTATTTGCTCGTGGCACTTGGATGTTTGGAGAAAGGCGATCCCGACAGATGTTACGACGGAGAAGAGGACTCTTTGTTACCCCTTCTTTCGATGGTCCTTTCCTTCAGAGTGGTCATTCTTCTAGCAATGAGTCGAGAGGGTTCTCTCACCGCTGCTAAGCTCTGGTCTTCGGATTCAAACCCCGTCGTACCTCTCTCTATTCGCCGTCATGTCCGAGCCTTTGAACGCTTTATGGAGCCGCGGTTTCAACTGATGAGCTTAACCTCCTCGTCTCCGGGGAGACTTGAGTCCCACAAGCCACTCCAGATTGCTCCTCTTCATCAAACTGATGACAGATCCCAAAGCATCACTAGTTCAGTTCTGGTTTACTTCAGTATCATTTCACTTCCTTTATACCGAAAAGTGATGCTCTCCTCCCCTCCGCTAATTCTCCTCGACGGCGCTTCATTTCCTCTCCATCAAAGCTTTACCGGCGACCTCTCTTTTGATGCCACCGAACAGCCCAGATCCTTCGTATCCCGTCTCAGAAGGAAAGCGTGTACTAAGGTAACAATTGATTATGTTTGGGCCTGGCCCATTTTTGAACATGTCAGACCAAGATATTGGGAAAGACCACATCTGTAGAAGAAAGAGTTATCCAGCGATTAAGATTAGTTAGTGATGGGGTCAATTTGAGTTCATGTGATTTCAACAGGATCTTTCCTTCTCGTATTACACTATCACAATTATCCTTTGGGAAAATTTTACCGGTGGGTTCACCGGGATTGGTTATCCTTCGATCATCCTCCTCAGTTTCATTGCCGAGTGTCTGTTTCAGTCCCCTCATCGGTTTGCCATCTTGCGTAGCGATCTCTACGGGATCTGAAGATGCAATCGAGATTACTTTGGTAGTTCTCGTAGATGAGGTGTGGACCTCAACATCACATTTTGTGACTATTCCCCAGCTATCCGACTTTGTCGTGAAGACTCCCCGACGCATTCAAGCATTGTCTCGAATCTGCTGTCATCTTCGGTTGAAGACTTATCTTTCTTAGACTATTTATGTGTTGTATGTTATGCTTATGGGCAAAGAGGATGGAATATTCCCTCTTTTTATTGTAGTGAAGAAGTTTGATTATGAATGAAAGTAAGTTTGTGTTCAAAAAAAAAAAAAACAATAACAATGTATATCATCAAAAGATAAAAAGCAACAATTTCATCAGCTTAAACTAAAATAATTTCACGTGAACTAAACTGTAACACTATTTTTATTTGTCAACTAAACTGTACCACTATTATCCCCAAAAGTTCTTGTACATCATTTTATTAATTTTAAATTAGATAGTTTATAAACAATGAAAATAATTGACATTGTTAGTTAGGATATTATGTCATACGTTTGTTAAGAATATTCTATGTATAGATCTCCTAAGATCTTTATCTCCTTGTATAAATATACTATTGTGATCACTGGAAAGTTCATTAAACCAAATACACTTTCATGGTATCAGAAGCTCAGCGATTCTAGATTCCTAAAATCTCTTCTTGGGATATTCTCTTTTCCCAATATATTTTCTCACATCTACGACTTTTTCTTCCTCTCTGATATTGCGATGGCTGCTCCACCAAACTCTGGTTCATTTGACAAACGCTTTGGTATCAATTAAATACGAGCTTATATCAATATCGTGCTCAACGTTGACAAGATGAACTATGACATATGGAGAGATATTTTCGAGACGTATTGTCTCACGTTCGGTGTCATCGATCACCTTGATGGAACCTCTGTCGCAACTCCAAACACAAAGAAGGCGTGGAAAGAACGTGAAGGATGTACAGAACCATCACCGATCACTGGTTGAAACAATTCTGACTCCTAAGAGCACTGTCCATGATCTCTTGATTGCGTAGGACAATACGCGACAACAAGGAGAACATAGCACTTCATTTGGAGAAAGAAATCTTAACCATTAAGATCGTAGACCTCACCGCAAGAGTACTGGCGTAAGCTGAAATCCCTTTATGATCTCCATGCAAATGTCGAGTCACCGGTCACTGATCACCAGTTAGTGATGAACTGCCTCAATGGTCTTAAGGAAAAATTTGATGGCATTCACAATGTCATCGACACCGATCTCCCTTTCCCATGTTTCACACAACAAGATCAATGCTGCTTGATGAAGAAGAGCGAAAGAACAAGCACAACCGCCCTGCCATCACGCCCAACAACAACGCTTCATCACCAACTGTTCTGTTCGTGAGTAACAACAGCAACAACGCCTCTGATGCATCAAACCGTCAGTTCAACAATAACAACAACAACATGAACTGCAACAACAATAGAAGTGGGGGTCGTGGCAGCCGTGGACGTGGCCGACAAAATAACAAGAACAACAGTTCCATGCAATCCTTTTATGGCTATCCTTCATGGAACTACAGTCCTCCGCAGTGGCCATTTTCGCATTATCAAGGTGGTCATATGGTCCCATTTGATCCATCGTACGCCACCCTTGCAAACAGAACAAACAACAACAACAAGAAAAGTGGGATTCTCGTTCGTACTCTCCACAACAACACCCTGAGGCTCATGTTGCTCATGGTATATCGGCTATACCAAGAAATCAAACAATAATACTGCAAGCTCTTTCTAAGAACTTCAACACTATGAGCCTTCAAGATCCAACAGACTCTGCTTGGTACATGGACAGTGGCGCCTCTAATCATATTACGGCTCGGCCAGGTATCCTAAAGTCTGTTTTTACGGCGAGCACAACTCTCTCTGTTTTAGTATGTGATGTGTCTCGTGCTCATGTCATTCAAAAGGGTAATAATGTTTAATCATCTTCACCTAAAAAGCTTTTCTCAAAAAAAATTCTTGTCTTTACTTCCATTAACAAAAATCTCATCTACTTTCGTCAGTTTGTATCAGGAAATTCTTATACTATTGAGTTTGGCCCTTTTCGTTTTACTGTCAAGGATCTTCTCACCAGGATCAACCTATCTGATGTGACAGTCCAGGGCCATTCTACTCAGTGAAACCGTCTTCAAGCTCGCGTCTTCCTTCTGTTTTTCTCGCAGATAACCCTTTATGGGATCGCGTTTGGATCATTTGGATAGCTAAATAAATCATTCTCTTGATTCTTTTGGTTTTCTAATAAAAATGCTGACTTGACAACATTGTGTCATGCATGGAAAATGGTTAAACACGTTCTCCTTCCATTTTTATCTTCCTCGACGGCTGTCGCTGAATCTTTTCAAATAATATGTTCTGATATATGGACCTCTTATGTATCTAGTATTTCAAGATTTAAATACTATCTCCTATTCATGGATCATTTCTTTATTACATATGTTTATCCTCTACAACGTAAGAGTGATTTTTTGGCAAGTTTCTTCACTTTTAAGTTTATGTCAAAAACAAATTTCACCAAACAATCCAAGCAATTCAGTGTGACAATAATGCCGAGTACACAAGTTGGGTCTTTCTTGATCACTTAGCTGCCAACGGCATCAATTTTCATTATTCCTTCCCTCATACATCCCTCCAGAATGAGAGAGCAGATCATATGCTTTGTATAATCAACAATCTCGTCCGCACGCTTCTCAATTAGGCAAACATGCCGCGTCATTTTGGGTTGAGTCTCTTCACACAGCAATACACACTCTTAATCTCATTTCTTCCTCTATTAATAACTCGGTTCCTTTCACTCGTATTTTCAATCATCTTGTCTCTTACTCTCGCTTAAGTGTTTTTGGTTGTCTCTTCTCTCCACTTCTTTACATAAAATTGCTCCTAGGTCCATGGTGTGTGTATTCTTGAGATACCATCTAATCACCGCGGGTACAGGTGCCTTATTTTTTCCACCCATAAAGTTTTCTATCTCGTGCCATGTGACCTTTGTGGAGGAGGTCTTCCTGTTCCCGGGTTCCCTAGTGCCATCACACTGATATCATTTATTCTCTTCCTTTCTCTCATGGACAAGCAGCAAAAGACCCTCACTGGAATGAAGCTATGGGTTAGGAACACCATGCTCACATTAAATGCGAAATGTGGGATCTAGTACCACGGCCTGCGAACACTAACATAATTCGTTATATGTGGATTTTTTCATAAGTTTAATACAGATGGCACTCATAAGAGGTACAAGGCTCATCTGGTGTAAAATTAAAAATCAAAACAGCCCGGCATTGACTGTGACGAGACATTTAGCCCAGTAATCAAACCGGCCTCCATTCCTTCGGTTTGGCATGTGGCTCTCGGTCGCGGCTGGCAACTAAGATAACTTGACTCAAGAACGTGTTTCTCCACAGTGACCTCGAGGAGACAGTATACATGTACCATCCCCATGGTTTCATTGAAAAATCCAAACCAGATTATGTATGCTTGCTCAAATGTTCCATCTACTGCCTCAAACAAGCACCTATGACTTTGTATACTCGCTTCAAAATATTTCCAAGAAGACCGCGTTTAAAAAGTCAATATGATCCCCCCCCTATTCGTCCTCATCAATGGATCTTCAATCACATACATCCTCATGTATGCTGATGACATCATTGTAACCACGTCCACACCGGCTCTAGTTCAGAAGATCATTTTCGCACCCTCAACCAGTTTTGATCTCTCTGACCTTGGCCGACTCCATCACTCCCTCGGAATTTCTGTCTCATTCAACGACACTAAACTATTCCTCATACAACATAATTACGTTGCAGACATCCTACACCGAGCTTCTATGACAAATTGTGAGCTCTCTTCTACGCCAGTTGATATGAAGTCCAAACTTGTAGCTTATCCAACTCTCTACCAAAGCCTAGCTGGAGCTCTTCAATACCTGACGTTCACGCGACCAGACATCTCATATGCAATGCAACAAGTATGCTTGTTCATGCATGGCCCGCTTGAACCACATTTCACAACATTGAAGCAGATACTTTGCTATATTAAAGGCACTATCGATCATGGACTACATCTCAATAAGTCTTCCTTCACTGATATGATTGCATATTCTGATGCGGATTGGGCTGTCTGCCCCTCTACACGATGATCTACCTCTGTATATTTTGTCTTTCTCGGTAACAGCCTCAGCTCTTGGTCATCAAAACAGAAGAATACTGTCTCTCGGTCTAGTGTAAAAGCATAATATTGTGGAGTTGCAAACACTGTTGCAGAAACTACTTGGTTAAGTAACTTGTTTCATGATATCGGCATTCACCTCTCGAAGACAACCATAGTTTACTGTGACAACAACTCCGCTGTCTATTTCTCATCCAATCCCGTTCAAAAAAAAACGTATGAAACACAGTGACATTGATCTCCATTTCGTCTGTGAACATATGTCTCTTGGTCTAGTTCGCGTACTGCACGTTCCTACTCATCTTCAGTACTTGACATCTTTACTAAAGGCCTACCTACTCTATTTTCATATGTTTTCGCTCTAGCCTGAGGGTCCGACAACCGCTGCTTCGATTGCGGGGTAATGTTAGTTAGGATATTATTTCATACAGTTGTTAAGAATATACTATGTATATCCTATAGGATAAATCTCCTAAGATCTTATCTCCTTGTATAAATACACTATTGTGATCAATGGAAAATTAATTAAGCCAAATACACTTTCGTGTATATATATATATATGTATATATATATATATATATATTAAATAAAAACTTAATTTAAGCTAACATTTATTATGAAACTGCAAGCACATATAACATAAATAGCCAAACTAATAAATAAATCTCAAGTATAACCAATTGGAAAATTAGAAAAAATAAATTCTGAATTTTGAAAAAAAAACGTACCTGAGGTGCTTGCTACGACCACATCAAGAATGGAATTGCCAAAGTAACCACGGGGCAGAGGTGGCTGCACCCTACTACGAACATCTACACAAATTACCAAACCCGTGGGTTGCTCTGGCGAGTGCCCACGTGCTTTGCAAGCGCACCTCCATACATGTCCCGTGACAGTTTCGTACCTTGTAAACCTTCTCGCTGGATCAGCGTATTCGCTATTATTCACTCTACTTCTAAGCTTTTGAAGCTGAGATTTGCTCAGTTTTAGCATCTCCACAACGGTTTCCTTCTTTCTTTCTTCTACACAGTCCGTTTCACCGATCAGTAAAGGCGGCTCTTCAAACTCTTTACCTTCGTACTGAGTGACGAGGCAAAGGGTGGAAGCGGTTCACCAGCCCAGAGGACTTTTCGGTCGAGAAATGGAATGGTTTCTAGAGGTTCACCACGGGCGATTCTTCCCCATTCGGACAAGAAGTGAAGTGCGCTTTGTCCATCAACCACCGCATGTGAAATTTTGACGCTTAGGCTTAGTCTGCCACATTTGAATTTGGTGACCTGAGCCAAAAAGAGAGGGATTGTTTCGATAGGGGATTTGTAGTTTACTTGTGGCATAAGTTTCTCGAATTCTGGCGTCCCTAAGATATTGTTAAAATCGGAAATATCTGCCTCGGATTCAGCTGTGATGAGTGTCGCTCCGGCAGCATTACAATCGAGCTCTAACCGGCCATGACCGAGCCACCGTAGACGGCCTGCTAAAGGGTAAAAATGGAAAAGCGCACGGCTCAAAGAGTTCTTTAGGGTTTCGAATACATTGCCTTGGAAGGAGTCAGATGGCTTGTCGTATAAGTAAACTGTGGGAACGTGAGTTATTGTGCCAACTTGATCCCATTCGGCTAATGGAAACCGACCGGTCCATGTTGGTTCAGCCGGAACTATTGTGTAAGTGTTTCTTAAAATAATGGGAGCCATATCACAAACTGCTTCTTTTGTGACTGAGTTTCGTCATAAAGTATCGTATGAATTTATAGTCTCTAATTCTATGGCACTTGATTAAAATGTAATTCTCGTGATTTGGTTTTTCCTTGTAAACAGCTTAAATGATGGAAGTGATAACAAGGTGTACCTTTTGTCGTCACGATGATCATGCTTATTGTCCTTTTTCTCAATTTCACTTTTATGCTTGACCCGGACCCATGGTCGAAGTGATATATCCGGTTTGGGTTTTCAAAATTATATATTTTTAACAACTCATAAAACTTATAATGTTTTTTTTTTAAATCCGGTATCTGGGAAAGCGGTTGAACCACCGACTTAACCAATAAATAATTTATTATTTAACATTTCTATTTTTTATTTTAAATATTTACTTATTATTATTTTTTATATTTTATATTTAATTATTTTAATATTTGATAGATATTTAATGTAATATTTATATTTCTTATATTGTATATTTACTTATTGTTTATTTTTTCTTATATTATATATTTACTTATTCTAATTTTATTGTTTTTATATCAAATGATAATATGATGATAAATGTTTAATGTAGTATTTATATATTTTATATTGTATATTTACTTATTATTTATTTTTTATATTGCATATTTACTTATAAAAATATTTGGAAATAATAAAAGGTAAAATTATACAATTTCAGATAGATGTTTAAAGTATTTTTTCATTTCTTATATTATTCATTAACTTATTATTTATTATTTCTTATATTTTATATTTCCTTATTCTATTTTTTTTTATATTTATGGCAATAACATAATAGATGTTTTAATGTAATATTTCTATGTCGTATATTGTAGATTTATTTATTATTTATTTTAATTTACATTTTTCAGATAGATGTTTAATGTATTTTTTTAGTTTTTATATTGTATATTTACTTATTATTTTTATATTGTATATTTACGTATTTTAGTATTACGATAGATTTTGTATGTAATATTTTTATTTATTATAATGTATATTTACTTATTATTTATTTTAATATACATTTTTCAAATAGATGTTTAATGTATTTTTTTCTATTTCTTATACTGTATATTTACTTATTATTTTTATATTGTATATTTACTTATTTTAGTATTACGATAGATTTTTTATATAATATTTCTATTTATTATATTGTATATTTATTTATTCTAATATTACGATAGATGTTTAAAGTAATATTTATATTTTTCATATTGTATATTTACTTATTATTTATTTTACTATACATTTTATTTACTTATTTATTTTAATATTACGCTAGATGTTTAATGTAATATTTTTATTTTTATATTGTATATTTACTTATTTTAATATTATAATAGATATTTAATGTAATATTTGTTTCTTATATCGTATATTTACCAATTATTTATTTTGATTATGTTATATATTTATTTATTATAATATTACGATAGATGTTTAATGAAATATTTGTATTGTCCTATTATATATTTACTTATTATTTGTTTATAATATATATTTGAGATTGATGTGTAATTTGGTTTTCTATGTATTATAATGTATATTTACTTCTTTTTTTTCTTATATTGTATATTTACTTATTTTAATTTTCTTACTTTATATTTTATTTTTTTTATATTTATATGTAATTTTTATTTTTTATATCTTATTATTATTATTTAAATTTAGTTTTTGTCATATTAAATTATAATATTACGATAGATATTTAATATAATATATTTATTTCTAAATTTTATATTTATCTATTATTTATTTTAGTATGACGTTTTATTTCTTATATTTTATATTTATTTATTATTATTATTTTACTTATTATATTATTATTATTTTTATATCAAATGTTAATATTATTATAGATATTTAACATAATTTTTTATTTTGAGATTATATGTTTATTTATTTTTTTATTATATTATGTATTTATTATTATTTATTTTTCTAATATCATGTGTTATTTTTTAAATAATAATTTTATGCTGATTTGGACGATTTATA
The DNA here is from genome assembly GCA_905132765.1 of Moricandia arvensis. Lineage (NCBI taxonomy): Eukaryota > Viridiplantae > Streptophyta > Magnoliopsida > Brassicales > Brassicaceae > Moricandia > Moricandia arvensis. The sequence continues at coordinate 12,884 of CAJHQP010004477.1, read as the reverse complement.
AAGCCTCAAAATATTTATTTTATTAGTATAGATTAAACCCTAGTTTCAAATCTGACCCGAGCCCCTACCCCGAGTGGATCTTCTCTGGTCTCTCGATCGAATTTGAGTGTGTTTCTTGTTTGAAGTAGACGGCGATCCGACCAATCCCTCAAAACCCACGACAATGGAAAGCGATCAAGACACTCGGATTACACGTTGGTAACGAGGAAACCTTGCTTCGGTCTCCCAACAGCTTGCCCTAACTGCCTTCCCGCTTACATATACCTGAAACTATCCCATCTTCCTTTTCAACTTGCCTTCAATTCCACCTTCCCTGACTCAGGTATCAACTCCATGTGTTATGTAATTTAATCAAGATTCGTACCCTTAAGCTCTTGCTCGTTGGTGTTAATCAGAGTTTCAGTAGAATTACATTCTGGATTGTGAAAGTTGTATACTTTAGATGTGTTATCGTTTGTATTTATATAGAAGAAGTGCCATACTTTGAAAGTGGGACATATGTTGCATACAACAATGAAGATGGAGGGGTGATTGAGAAACTGAAGAAAGATGGGGTTGTCAATCTTGACGCTCAGCTCCAATCTCTTCCGGATTATCTATCCTTGAAGGCTCTTATTGTATCATGGCTTGATGAAGCTCTTACGTATGAGATATGGGTTGGTACGAGGGAATATCTGCTTCTAAGATTTACTACTCAGATCTCCCTTGGGTCATCAGCAAGGTCCTGTTTTATAAGCAGACGTATTTGGCCAAGAACCGTTTAGGAATCACCAAGGAAAACGCCGAGCGAAGACAAAAACTGGTACCGTTGCTTAACTTTTGTTGTCTTAATTTTAGAATATATGTGTGGTTTGTAAACTTGCTACTTATAGTTGAAGGGTCTTAAATGAAATGAATAGATGTACAAGAGGGCAAGTGAGGCATATGAAGCTTTGTCGACTAGGTTAGGCGAGCAGAAGTTTCTCTTTGAAGACAGGTACTCATTCACATTTACCTAAACTTGATTTGATTTGTATCTTGTGTATAAGATTCACCATGTTTTATCTTATGCTCAAACAGGCCATCAAGTTTGGATGCTTTCTTTCTCTCTCACATACTTTTTACCATCCAAGTATTGCCGGTAAGCAGCTCTACAAACTCCACCTTATATGTTTATCAGGTAGAATCTAGGGCCTCCTTAGTAGATAGTTTCTTTCTGGTGCATGATCAGGAAACATCAGTGCTTCGGTGCAAACTTCTGGAATATAGTAATCTTGTCAGATATGCTGAGAGACTCAAGGCAGAGTTCCTCCTTGAAGTATCTTCTTCATCTCCGCTTCACTCATTCCCTTCCTCATTTTCAGGAAAGGGTAAGACCACATACAATCCTTACGATTAATGTACTCATTCTCATTATGCAAGTCTAACCCTTGTAGCAATGAACCTCGTCGGCTGTTTCAGGTTCGAAGCCAAAGAGCAAACCAAAGGCCGGAAAGAGTGAAGAGGAGAAAAAATTCAAGAAAAGAGCAAGATTCTTTCTCGCTGCTCAGTTTCTAGCCGTTGTTATTTACGTATCCGTGATGGGAGGAGTTAGTTCCGATGAAGTGGAGTATGAAGATGAAGATTAGTGAAGCTAAAGCTTCTCTCTTGTTATTTTATGGACCAGGAACTCTCGAGCAAACTCTTTACCCTCTTCTTTGTAGACTCATAGACAAAAATAAACCAATCACCTCTCTGCTTTTTCTTGAATTTTTGTATGGAAGACTCTTTGTTGTTCATCCTTAAAATCAAATGAACTAACTCCATTTGTCTTACTAATAAAATACAAATCTCATTTCTACACTCTCCAACATCACGTTACCCTGATGTGGCGTCAGCAGCATCCTCTAGTTGGTTAACAAGCTTTGAGGGCTCATCAGCCTGAGTTGATAGCAAACTCAGCTAGTGAGCTCACTGCAACAAACCTCCCATGACAGAGAACATTGATAGCAACCTTTGCAATTTTCTCAGCAGTCATTACAACATCTTCATCTACTCAATCAGCCAACACAAGGTCCAAGTTGAGGACATGAGGATAATCTAACTTTCTCAGGGTCAGGATCACATCTGAAACATCTGAGAAGCCAACCAGACAATGCTGTCATGTAGGATCTTTGAGACGTGATCCATAACTCGAAGCAGGCTCTTCAGTTTTGAAGCTGAGGTTCAAGATTTAAAGCAGATTGAGCTACACATTGAGAGTTGATAGAGTCTAGAGGTTGTTTTGTCTCTTCTTGTGATGTTTTGAAACCGGTGTCCCTGCAAGTAACATGTTCGCTTCGACTTCGGTATCTTATGACTCTCTGCCATCACTTGCTACATCCTTGTTAATCTGTTATGATCATGAGCTTACCATATGTCAGTATTGAGGAGGGTTATAAAGAGAAACCAAAGAGGAAGAAGTAGTTGTTGGTGTTACCCTTGAACAAGCTCAAGAAGCTGAGGTAACAGTTCTTGGTCACGAAGAATCTCAATCCATTTGGAGATGGATTCAATAGAATGTATGGAGACCTTTATCTGAGTGTAGATCTTGTTTTATCAACCGAAAATGGATCATCTCCTTTAACATCTTGATTCCTTAGCTGCAAACTTTTTTCTCGTATGCTCTTCGAACACGTTCTCCAGAATGTTACAAGACCAGAAAGACTGTTCATCTATAAACAAGAGAGACAAAACCGAGATTCCGATAGTCACAACCTTAACTTCATCGTAGAGTTTCTTCTCCCAAGCGAAAATTTTGTCCGCTGTTGTTTGGTGGCTACCTGAAACCATGCAAGATTCATCTGAAACATCACGTCTACTTTCGGACCCGTTCTCCTTCGAACCATCATGGATACAAACAGACAAAAGAATAACTGCTTTTAATCAGGCCATGCCTGAGAAACATTGGCCCAGAAGCTAGAATTGCTGGAGGTTTGAACATGTGTTCTCTACAATAGTAAGAATTAATCTTACCAATAAAGCTAAAAGATATTTTTGTTAAAATTGGCCCCATAATTTTATATATTGGCTCCGGTCCCGAAGCACATGCTTCACCAGCTTCTATTCAGGCACGAATCTGCTTTTAATACATCTACTAGACATTGAGCCTCACAACCCCCACGCAACGGCACGGGTATTATTTTTTACTTTTTATGTTTTACAATTATCGTTGTTCATATTTTTAGGGCAATTCACTAAGATAACCTTTTTTCATTTTTTCTTACAAAATAGTTCTAAAAAAAATGATTGAAATAACTTTTTATATTCTGAAAATTTTAAACTTTCTTTTTAATTTTAAACTTCATTTTCCAAAACTCACCCCATAACTCTAAGGGAAAATCTCTTAAATATATATATTTTTAAGTTTTTGTTAAAAAAAATAGACTTAAAATGATCAAAATAGACTTTTTCTTTTGAAAATTTTAATATTATTTTATTTTAAATTTCAACTCTAAAACTTCATTCCATAACTCTAAACCCTAAGTTTAGATTATTTAACCCAAGGAATATAAATATATATTTATACTCTTTAATAAAGTTTATTTTAGTTATTTTTCTCTTTGAAGATTATTTGGTAACAAAAACCCTTTATGTATTTCTCTAACTCTAAACTCTAAGTCTATATTAGTTAACCCAGAGATATAAATGTATATTTACATCATTTAATAAAACCTATTTTGCTTATTTTCTTCTTGAAAGCTATTTTGTGACAAAAACTTTTTTAGGGTTATTCAAGGATATGTTTGAATTTTTTACTTGTTGATAGCATGTGTTATTGATGTTTAAAAACTAAAGTGGTATTTATATAAATTATATGGCATTTGATATTTTTTTATAAAAGTTACCATTTTCAAGTTTATTTTTAATAAACATACAATTTAAATGGTGTGTGTATAATACATATATGCTAATAACAACATAATTTTTCATATTTTTGGATTTGATATATTTTCATTTATTATAGATCATAATTTATTTTCAATCCTATTTAGTATAACACTTGTAATATTTCACTAATTAAAATAAGAAATTATAAAAAAAAATACTATTGAGTTATATTTAAAACAAATTGTAAATATAATGTGTTAAAAGCAAAAAGCCTTGTCTATTTAAGTCATACTGGGCCAGATTTAATTAGTTTTTAGTTGGATTGACTGATCCATAGAGATCAAAATGTGTTCGTTTGCTTAAAAGAATGAGTCCAATATGTTTTTTATGATTTACAAATATCTTACATAGAAAAAGAAAAGTTATCTATAATTTTTTTAGTTGATAGAACTTATCAGATCCCATTGGCTTTTATACTAACTAGATTGTTTTCCGCGCTACGCGCGGATAATTACTATTTAAATTTTACTAATGATGTGGTTCAAAGAAAAAAGTGGTTCAAAAGTTTTTTTTACTAATAATTTTGTTGTGTAAATATCAAATATTGTATCATCTTCGTGTGTTTATAAATTATCTAATGTGTAGGATATAGTAAAAGAGGAGATACATGTTCTGATATTTGTTTTTTTAATGTTGCATATAGCTCTATTTCTCGTATTTTTTGTAATAAATTATTTTTTATTAGTTTTTTAAAATTTTAAAACCGAGTTCATAAAACATAGACAATTTAGAAAATGACCCGATAAATTGTTCTTAGTTGCGTTTTCTTAATGATAATATTTTGAGTTGTAAATGGAGATTTACCTCGAAATCATGTATTGAGGTTTACTCTAAATAATTCAAATGATTGAAAATGTTATATCCTAAAGTTGATCTTCTTAAGAAAATATTCCCTCGAGTACTTTCTCATGAACATCCATGATTTTACATTTGATCATCGGTAAATCTTTCATTTTATATTTACATTCTCGTAGAACAAAAGTAAGCTTATCATTCAACTTGTTTTTGTCTTTTCAATAATGACAAAGCAAAAAAATGACATCTAATAAGACCGAGAAAACTATTTTTTAATGACATCTGGTAAATAATTATCCTTTCCTTTGTGTTGCCTGAGTTTCTGTTGATTTGTGTTAAACCTTGTTTTGGTTTGAGTGTATTAGAAACAATTTTTCTCAGTGGTTCGCATCAAGAACCTCAATGTTTCACATATTTTATGTTAGATAATGTTATCAGAATTTATTCAAATAGTGTTTTAGTCAAACTTAGACCTATCACTCCTAACTACAATGTGGAATGAATCAGACACTAGGAAATGTGTTTTATTTTCACTTGCCTATTATGAGTTAACTTCTGTCATCTCCTTTGCTGCTCTGGAACTGATCTGTTAATCCAAAGTGAGCTGCTCCACATGCTCTATTAAAAACCAAACGGAGTTAATGCTCACGTCCTCCACTGAGTTGCTCCACGTTCGCTGTTAAAATTACAATGACACGATGTATAACAGAGAAGTTCCAACCACCACTGCTCAATATCTCCCATTTTTTGCCATACATCTCATCAAGATACCTAAGGCCTTTAGCTACTCTGCCCGTATTAAACAACATAGACTTGCTTCGATCTCCCTTGAATTTTATCGGATCAACATCACTGCTTATGTCGAGTATTATCTTGATTGCTATCTTCACATCTCTTTAGTTCCCGATATGCAACTCGGTTGTCGTATGCCTACATGAAATACAAAAAAAACAAATTAATTTTAAAATCAAATGCAGAAGTCTTTGTACACCAAACACAACACTGAGGTCCAACACTGAAGCACATAAAGTGATTAGAAATGGCCTTTCTCTCAGGTATTTTGGATTCCTTTTGATCGCAATCAGGGTAATGTGTCACATCATCATGATACTTCTTTCCTTGAAGAGCTCATTTCTCTCAGTATTTTGGATTACTTTGATCGCTTCAGAGTAATGTCTCACATCATCATGATACTTCTTCTCCTTGAAGAGCTCAACACCTGTATTAGAAACACAACATGATGTTAGTTCAAATTTCTTTACCTAGATATAATTGCGATAAGAAAATATCTTTTGAACCTGCAAAATAATGTGAAAATAAAGGTGAAGCAATAAAACAACAAACATGGTGCTACTCCACAAAATAAGCGATACCAAGTAGTTAAAGATTTTCTTTCAGTGAGTCACGATAACTAAGCTGCATGAGCAGAGCAATCAAATGCTTAAAATCACCATGGTTTGTGTAGGATGCCATATCCAGAGACTTTATTCTCTCAAATTTTGAGCTAATTTTCTTCAGTTAGAACCATATATACTCGGATCTGAGATCCTTCAACTGTTGAGTATCATACGCTTGAAACGAAACAGGGTTACTGACATGGGCTAGAGTGGACCAAACGATATTATAATATAACCCACACAAAAGTCTATTCTATCTCAGCAATGCGTGACTTGGCAAAATCAAACTTCTTTATTGGTTGATTATATTGTGTTGTGGTGACATAGCAAAATCAAACTTTTTTATGTTGGTTTTATTTTCTGATGTGGATATGTTAAATGGAGCTCATATCCAACTTTTAAAATCAATGCTTAAAATCACCATGGCTTGTGTAGGATGCAGATCCAAACTTTACCTCTCTCAAAATTTGAGCTAATTTCCTCAGTTTAGAACCATATATATCCGGATCAGAGATCCTTCACTGTGAGTATCATACGCTTGAACGAAACAGGGTTACTTGACATGGGCTAGAGTGGGCGACCGACGATAATTATAATATAACCCACACAAAAGTTCATTATATCTCAGCAATGGTGACTTGGCAAAATCAATTCTTTATTGGTTGATTTTATTTGTTGTGGTGACTTGACAAAAATCAAAAATTTATTAGTTGATTTATTTGCGATGGTGACATGACAAAATCAAATGAAGCCTCATATCCAATTTTTAGTATTCTAGACTAGGGTTTTGACCAACGCTACGCATGGATTTGTCTACTATATTTTTATTTTATTTAAATCTTTTTTATACCCGTGGTAAATCCCAAAAAGCTTTCTAGCCCAAAAACTAATCACCACGAAGTCCATAGAAAATCTGATTTTTTTTGCTACTTAAGGCGTCTATAGGTGGCCAAGAGGAATTGAACCCAGGGTGGAAGCTCGCGTCAAATCTCTTTTAACACTAGGCCAAGTACCACTTGGTTTTATTTTACTTATATTGCCTTTAGTTCTTTTTGTTGAGTGCATTCTCTCGAATGTAATAAATGTATTATTTTTTAATGAAAGCAAAAGTTATTAAAAAGTTGTATTGTTTATTGTCTGATTGAAACCTCTTTATTAAGATAGACTGTTTTTGTATGTATTATTTCATCTTTAAGTTATATTTTTTTCCGATCTTTTAATGCTTTGCTATCCTAGTTATTTTTTAGTATTTTGTTTCTTTTATTTACATTTTTAAGTAAATACAGTCTTATGAAAAAGTAAATATTATTTTCATGTTGGTTTTAACTTATACTTATTGCTTCAAAATGTCTGGAGACGATTTACAAATTTAGTAATTTATAGAACTTGGAAGAGAAAATTACATGGTTTTTAATTAAACTGGAAACTGAATAGACTTAACTTGTACCCTTTTATGAAAATTTCATTTATGTATATTTATTTTTGAAAAGTATAAATACATACATAGAATGAATCATAAGTTTATAGCTATAACTTGTAGCCTTTTCCATTTTGTTACCACAGTCTTTCCTCTTCAATGAGATTTTAGGGGGTTGTATAACTTAATTTTTTCGAGACATATATGTAAATTTACGCAAAGGTAGTCAATGCTTCTATTTATTTTATTTGTTTGGTTAGTAGCAATCTGAGCAATCCTCAATTCAGATTGTTGCAGTTCGAGATGATAGAAAAGTGCATAAATGATTATCTCTAAACTTATTAATAGAAGAGTGCATACACGCTGTTTTATAGATATATACATTTCTTCTATTTAAATATTAATGCATAAGCACAGGTACAATTATTTATAAGAAAATGTATGATAATAGCTGAGTGATATTTTTATTTTGAATTTACACTATTTTATAATTAATATACAATTATGTATTATTATTTTTAATTAGACAAGTGATTTTATATAAATAATATTCAATCTTTTGATTATAATTGGATATTGGATGCATCTAGTTTTTAAAATTTCACTATAATATTTTTTTTTGTTATAAACAGACTAAATTTTTGAATCTTTGGATTATTTTCATTTAGGTTGGTTGTTGTTTTAGATAGTATATATTTTTGAATCCAAATTACATAAATGAATCTACGATAATATTTTGAAATCTTATGCATATATATAAATTTACAAAGAACTTAATTGCAAAAACTCGGTTGATACTTTATTTTTATTTATTAATTCTTTTACTAATAAGTTTTGAGAGATCATGAATACATATTGGTATTTACAATAATTAAATATGTTCTAAATTTTACTTAATTTTATACCTAGATTTATGAAAAAATAAAATTAAAATTAGTATTTTTAAACATTAGAATTCAGATTTGCTTGTTAGTTTGTTTATGGATATATTAGGTTCTAAAATATTAAAAATAAAACAAAAATCAAACTAAATAGTAAATAAAAAAATTTAATAATGATAAAGCATAATTTTTTTTCATAAACTGCATTATGCGATTTAAAAATATTTTATAAATTATTTGATAAATATGCTTATAATCAATAACTATATTTAGTTTCCTTTTAATCTTTACTAAAAATAAATACCACATTTCCTTAGTGATATTTTTTAGCAGTCACATTATGTAACTAATCTTTTTGTAGATATTTTCTGGTAATTTATAAGATATTATAGTCAACACAATATTACGCAAAAATGAATTAAATATTTCAATAATATTAAATCATAAAAAAAATTAATCAATTAAAATATCTCATTATATTATTTAATTAGTGATAATCATCTAAGAAATAGATAAACATGAATAAAATATTTATATACTTTGAAAAATATTTTATGTTGCCTTAAAATTATGTTTTAAAGGAAAAATTATTTATTTTTTTCAATATCAAAATTTTCGTGAATTTGTTTTTATGAAATCGCATTATATATATTATATATTAAGCGTTTCATCTAAGAAAATATATTAGATATATAGACTTTTTTTACTTGATAATATATTTTATTTTCTTAGATTATGTTTTAAAAGAATGTTCTTTATTTAATTTTCAATATATTTTGTGAACTTTCCTCTTTGGTATGAAAACCATATTTTACATAAATTGCTTTCATTTTTTAATTCTTATTTAAAATTTATAAATGTTTCACTTTTATTATCTATGTTATATGGAAAAAAAAATACTGGATTGAAAATCTATTAGCAGAAATTACCTAAAATTAGTAATCGTTAATCTACATGTAATATTTTTAAATTCATTAAGGTATATTAGTTAATCAACCATTATACGGACATCAAAATGAAGAGCAGCAACATAAAAAATCACTTCTCAAATAGTATTATTGGGACGTACATTTTTTTTTGTTTTACATGTAATATTAAAGAATATGATTAAATTTCCATATTCTAATATTTATAGTATACTATTCAGTTTTAAAATTTGAATTTTTGAAGTTAGATTGGAGTTTTAGCAAAAAAAAAAGAGTATGGAGTTTTAAAATACATTATACTTTTATTTCATATATGAATGAAAGAATGACATCATCATTGAACCCATTATTTAAATACACTATTGAACTTCTTGATAAATATATTATAAATTTGTTGACTTGTAAAAGAGGTAGAGTTTTGGTAGAGAAGGTTGCCACAACCTGAGCAGGAAGTTACTGATTTTAAAAATATTTGTGAACGATCAAGAATGTGAAGATTAACTTTAGCTGAATGACTTCCAGGTCGGAACCCACCTTCACCCAAAGGTCATATGACCTTCCCTGCTAGATTTACTTTTTTTTGGAACACAATGTTTTCCATTAACTTCAACTTCCTTGATTACAAATGATAGAAAGAATTATCCATTCTTTTTGATTAAAAGCATAAATTACAACATAAGATAAAAGAGATAGATCTTCAAAAGAAGAAGATGACTACGGACTCAAGACGGAGCTTGAATGCGTCAAAGTAGCCTTCACGACATGGCTCGGTCAGCCCATAAATAGTCAACCATAAATTGTGACGTTGACATCCAATCTGCACCTCGGAATTCGCCAAGACGAATCCCACTGCATATTTAGGCCCCAAACAGACCTCTCCACAAAGATAGCAAGACGGTTATAGATATGGACCAAACACCTCCACCAATGTAGAGGGAGAACACTCCTTAAAAGGAAGGCAAATGATGATAATGATGGTCCAAGTGAACCCACCTGTAAATGGTAAGATAAGGCTACTTTCAAGCAAGAGAGATGAACCTTGTATGTAACTTTGTCTCGGTAAAAACCCCGGTGAAACCACCGAATATTTTTAGCAAATTAGTTAAAGTGATCAACCCACCCCATGTAAAATTGGATGTGAACCTGCTATGATGATATTGGAAGACCTTGGAGTCTTTATGGACTTGGCAAAACCCACTGAAAAATGAAATTGGCTTCATCTTAAGAAACAAAAGGACTCGGCTCCTCGGTCAAAGAATCTGATGAAGTGAGAGGAATGAAGGAAGAGCAAAGAAGAGGCCCCGTTTAAACGACACGGTGGAGTTGATGATGATAGAGGGGAGATCAGCATAGGAAGGCCAGCGACGTGGTGATGGAGGAGACATTAAGGCGAGAAACAGACAAGTAAGCGACAAGAATCCAGATCTAAAACCTGAGTTAAAAGTGGAGCTCCACGCGACACCAGAATTTACAGTCGTCGGAAGCTGAGGCTTGAAGTTTGACTTGCGGATGTCGCGAGGGGGCTTTCTGGCCGACGGGAAAACACCGTAGGAGGAGAGGAAGCTTCATAGATCCGACTCCTCAGCGGAACCAAAAAAGCTAGAGCCGTACGTGTTGGCATTGCTTGAGCAGAGGAGGTGAGTGATAATGTAGCCGGAGCCCCAGAGAAACGACGAATCGAAGACATCTTCGACCAAGAACGGGTCATACGAGCGCATAAGTGGAAGGCCAGATCTTGACCTTGAGCATTCATATGAAGAGAGAGAATGACGATGGAGCGTTGCAGATCGACAGCCGGCAAGCTGTGGCTCTACGGCGTCTGTGTGAGATGGTTGATGCGGCGGCTCGATGTCGGGACAGGGAGAAGATATTAGGGAAATTTTAACTGAAGACTATTTTAAACATTTAGCCCAAAAATAAGAACATGAGATGTCTAATAAAGAACTCAATTTTGTATGTGTATGAGAAATGTCTAAACTACCGAGACCAATATCGTTGTCTTTTTGAACCAGTAATGAGTCCACTCTCTCTTTTATCATTCAGTCGTCACCTCTTTCTGCTTTCAAATGATGATGCAGAACTTCCATTACACCATCAAATAATACTCTCTACCTAAATAACGAAACAAATCCATATTGAAAATTGTGTAACCACAATGTAGCTTAGTCATTGAATAAGGAATAGAAGAAGCGATGAACAGATCTGGTGGTCATCCTACCGGCTAAACCAAGATGATGTTCATATTCCGTGTTGGATTTACCTACTATTTGAATAATTAATTTTATTCGACAACAAAAACCTTAAACTTACCATTAGAGATTATATCTAGAGACACAACCTCGCTTCAAACATCTTTGGATGAATGGAACAGACCAGTCGAACTCTCGCTAAACTCTGGTTTCTTGAGGCTCGGCGACAGACCCTAAAAGCTGTCAATTTATTTAGATAAGAGCGTTTATGAACCTGAGATCCATGCTTCAGAAAAGATGTTTATACGGGCTTACACGGTTCTGAGCTATACACCTGTATCACAGATTCATGTTGAGAGTGTAGTATATGTTAGATGATACAAAAAATTATGAAATCCAGGACTTAGCAATATCAGGCATACCTCTTTGCCATAAATAACAGATCAAGCCCTATGATGCATTGCTTGTGCAGGATTCAGGAGCTATAGATGGAGGTCACACTCTTGACGAGCGAGCAACCCCTTTCTTATCCAGTGGAAACCGATGGTCTATTTAGTTTGTAGCTTTGGTATGTGATATTTGCTTGCATTCTTAGCTAAGGATGTGCTGGTCGATACTTATCTAGAGCTTAGCGTGCTAGAATTTATCACGAAGCTTTGGAGCTAGAATCAGCGACTATTTCTTATCTACTGGAAGATACGCAAAGGAGATTAGATTTGAGGGTAGTTTATATATGTGGAGTTGGGGGGAGCATGATGACACTAATGGAGTTCTAAGTTGTTAATAGATTTGATAGGTGGTGGACGACGTTACACAATGCGCATTCAGAAAGCAGGTGAGGGAGAAGCAGAGGGAGATTGTATAATACCTTATACATCTATGTTCTAAATAGAATAATAAACCGCAATAAAGTTACTAAACAGTGTGTCTCATTTGAGAAGAAAATAACTATACCTATATGCATGTGTAAGATAATATAAATTAAAAATCAGATTTACTAAATATTCGTATAGAATCTATGCAAATATACGTTTGTTTTGAAAAGTTTCAAATCATGTGTGTAGAAAAAAAATGTTTTTAAATAAGTAAATACAAAATTTAATAATTGTTTTATAACAAAATGTGAAGGCAATTACAAAGTGAAGGAGAAAACATATTTTCTACAAAAGAAATTCTTGTTCATATGTAAATGTGTGTGCGAGAAAGGTAATATCTAAACTATTAAAACTGACAGTACAAATTTGAAATACCCTATTTCACCAATAATATTATGAGTCTATGCACTAAACACAAAACCGTGTCTAACAGCTTAAATCAAACCACTTACATTTAATTATAAAAATTAACCAACATTACGCCTTAACACGTAATCATAAACCACTCGACTATAA